>NW_025565937.1:0-31647 GCF_020424385.1 Procambarus clarkii | reverse complement strand
CCCTTTTTGGATGTAACAGTCACGGAAAAGAGCGGAGGCTTCCACAATGCAGTCTACACTAAGGAAACCAACATAGGAATGTACCTCAATGCCAAGAGTGACTGCCCAGAGAGGTGTAACAAACTAGGTTTGTTGTAGGAATTATTCAGTATGGTTTCTCATAGACTATGGGTGTTTGGAAAGTTTGGAGTCAAGTGGTAGTGACCTGACTCTGGAAGCACGAGGCATCTCTCCTGGGATTAGCGGTTTAGGTCACAAAATGGCCAGCTTCTTTGTTTTAAGCAACGTATAATGAATTATTTTACAAAATTCAGTAATTTAGAGAAATCCAAGCCTTCATTCAAATTGTATTCAATAGTATTCCTGTTTAAAGTATCAAGAGTATTCTCAATTGTCGGAATATTGAGTAAGTCACCAACAGTGACTACACTAGCAGGGACTAGCCTCGGGTGCGGAGCAACCTTGACGCCCCCGCGGTCACGGGTCACCAAAGTCTTCCACATTTAGTAATTCTCAAAGGTCAAATAGCCATTTTGTAATTGGAAATAGCCTTTTCCTAAGATGCCTGTGCAATTACCTTCAATTTGAAAGAGTTCAACCATCTGGGTTGTTGAGTGCAACAGAGATTAGTTGTTCACCTTAAACCCTGCTAGTAAACATAGTGAGCCTGGCGTAGGAATACCCTTAGCTCTCACAAGCTGTGAGGGAGGCAGAGTGAGGGAGATTCAGTGTGGGCATGTTACAACTGGGAGAGGTCCTCCATCTCCACCTCTCCCCACGATCACCAATACATCTAGCTGGTTGCAGTAAAAGGTAGAGTCTGCTATAGTTTTGTATAGGAAAATAGTTCATATCATGCCTCTAGGGAGTGTTAACTATAGGGAGTGCTTTTATTTAGATTTTGTTTAGATTTTGATTAAATAAACCAATTAGTTGTAATTTGCATTTCATTATTTCCATATGTCTCATGTCCTTGGCACGTGGTCTCCATGAGTTTGAGTTTAGTTGGGCCGCAAGCCTAACAAAGTGCAAGAGTTAATTTATCCCCTTGTTTGCAATAATTTCCCACATTTAACGTAGATTCTTCCCTTCTATTCCAAATAACTGGGGATCAAGCCCCAAGGTTTATTGAGTGCTTAATCGGTCTAGACCCCGTTTATTGCGCTTCGTGTTAATGATCTGGTGGTGGCAGCAGAAGGCGATTCTAGAGTTTGCTGTGAATCTAGTACCACGTCATGAGGCTGTAGAATCTTAGCCGGTCAAAACACCTACAACCAAGTGGCGTGGGATTTGGCTTAGAGTAGCTATGGGGTCCCTCGGAAGAAGAGAAGTAAATAGAATATGGGTAGGGGTAAGGGGATTGAAGAGAAGATCACAGAGACGATAGAACCCCTCCCCCCCATGTTACACAGGTACAAGAGGAGTGTTGTCAAAGCTTACGTCGACTGTGCTCTCAGCCACAGCTCAGATTGGAAGCAAGTCAATGAAGAACTCTGTAGGGTAAAGCAGGTCCTAGTCAACAACGGCTTCTCTAACGGTTTCGTTGAAGACATCATAAATAGAGAGGTGAAACGCCATGAAACCTCTGAAGAGTCAACCAACACAACACTTGTACCCCCTATTAGACTATTTACAGGAACTTCTTTTCGACGGCTCATGAAACAGAGGAAAGGGTCCTGAAAGATATTGTTGATAGGAACGTTATCCCTACAGACAAGAATCAGAAAATACAATTGACAATTTATTATAAAACCAAAAAAACGGCCAATCTACTCATGAAAAACTCTCCAGATACTAAGCAAAACGCCTTAAAGGAGACCAACGTCGTCTATGCCTTAAAATGCCAACTTGCGAACTGTAAGCCCAAAGAACTCAGTATACAGACAAGACAACAACATCTCTTTCCTGTGGGAATACTTATCTCAAATATTTTATTCAAATTAATATTATTTTCGATAGCTACGAAAGACCACCATTTTTGTGAAAAAGTGGAAAACTAAGGAGAGGAAGTGTATTGAAATTAAATCCCAGAATATATATATATATATATATATATATATATATATATATATATATATATATATATATATATATATATAGAGTTTGTGAGGGTACCACCTCTGGTGCCAATGTGGGGACCCATAGCCTCGGAGAAGAAAATAAAAAGTATTCAGAGGAGACCTTGTGGTTTCTCACTGAACACTAATATTATCTTCTCCTACCACCCCTATTCTTTTGTATGTACACATATATATTTACTTTATTTGAACTTTGTTACAAAAAAGGAGTTACATATGGGTTACAAAGATGGTTGTCATAGGTTGTCGAGTTCCTCCAGCTCCTCAGATGGCGGGCAGGAACCCTGGATGCAGTGCGCATTTCCCCTCTGTATCGCCACACTGAGGTGCTGGAAAAGAAAGCTTGCAGCTCTCGGGTCCCTTGTTGTTTCAATGAGCCTAGAACCCAGTTCCTTCAAAAAACTGGTAGCACTTTTACCCCAGGCGCCGAGCGTCTCAGAAGCAATGGGGACAAAATTGTAGTGGTGATCCAGTTCTCTATACTTACGGGATTTGGCTGCTTCCCTGTGGGTGGCAGCGCCACCTGGTTGTGCAACACTGAGGTTAATGTAGGTGTTAGCCAGGGTTGATACACACGTGTAGTCCCATACCAACTGCTTGCCATTCTTCCAGGGGTTCACTGTGATACCATCCGGGCGACCAATAAGAGCATCAGAGTTACGGGGCGTTAGGTAACGGGGCTCTCTTTCAGCTGGGCATCCAGCTGTGGTGAGGCTCCTCTTGATGATGTCGTTAACTTCACTGTGCCTCGAGTGCCATCCCCCTGTGCTTTGGCAGAGTAGGCCATGGTGACCGTACCTGTCAGCCACCACCTCGCCGCAAATACACCTATATCTGGTGTGGATTAGGGCAGCAAGGCGGAGGGCCACAGCAATTCGGAGGGCGTGTGGTGTGAGACGCGTGCCAGTTGCCGACATTGGGGTTGCTAACAGGAAATCCCCTGCATGTGGTGCTGCTACTGCTGTGAGGCGAGCAATGTCGTGTTGTGTTGTTGCAGCACCCAGGCACTCTGCAGCAACTTGGTCTACAATGGGACCATCCCAGCTGGATTGCTTGTGGGATTTTGGGGATGGTGGTTGAGGTGATTGGCCTGCACGAGAGGCCCACTCTGTGGCACAGCGTGTAAAATTGGGATCATGTACACCTGCCAGCTGATGTAAGTGGGCAGGTAGAATTTCCTTCACAAGGTCGTCGGATGCTGATAAGGAGGACAGGAAGGCTGGAACAGCGATTTGCATTGCTTTTCGAACTCCGAGGCCCCCAAGTCTTACGGGAAGAGAGGCTTGTTTCCACTGTAGGTCATCAAGAGAGAGGTTAAGGGCTTTTTCTAGCATTGATTTCAGTAACCGGTCATACTCACTTAGTTTTTGGCTACTGTAAGATGGTGAACACCTCAGAAAGTAGGTTAACCTGGGGAGGGACAGACATCTGGTGATGAGGTAGAGTGCATCATGAGCATCAATATCCTCAATCCTCCCATCCATCCTCTTAAGGTCGGCGATTTTCTTATCAAGGACCTCATCGATGGCTTTCAACCCCAGGGGAGCTCCTAGGAGTGTGCTGTCTTCAGGTTTAGTTTTATGGATATTTGGCAGAAGACCCTCTATTCTCTCTACGATGCCCTGGTTGGAACATATTATTTCACATTTAGAAGGGTTCAGGGTGAGGCCTAAAACTGCACCTTGCTCCTGGATTTTTCTGATGTCCTCCAGGAGGGAGTCTTGGGAACCAGCTAGGGTACCATCATCCAAGAACCAGATGTTAAGCTCGCTGGACAGGACCTCTGTGACTTGTTTGATGACTAAGCAGAAAAGGAGAGGAGCGAGGGGGTCACCCTGTTGGACGCCTTCTCGCGAGTCAATTTCATGTTCGCCAAAAAGTAGCTTAAGATCCATACTGTAGCATGAATGTACAAAAGGGTAGAGGGAAGGGAAATGACTATGAACCGCACGGAGTACAGCATCCCTCCGCACCAAATTGAAGGCATTTTTTAAATCTAGCTTGATAAGGGCCTTTTCGTCTGTGATGTTGGCGATGAAGGCTCGAGCTGCATGGGCTGCCGCCTCACACCCTTGTGGAATGCCAAACCCGAGCTGTTTTGGCTTCAGCATGTTGGCCGCTGCATCACTAACTGTTCTTGCAGCTGCCTTTGCGACGAGACGCCGGAGAGAATTGCCCACAGCTATTGGCCTGATCCCTCCATCCTTTTTCTTTAGAGCACAGAGAGATGCTCCAAAAATCTCCAAAGAGATGCTCCAAAAATAACAGAGAGATGCTCCAATATATATATATATATATATATATATATATATATATATATATATATATATATATATATATATATATATATATATATATATATTTTATATGTATCATTGAATATGACGGCATATTCTGTGTTTATTATTTTCTGGTTTAGGGCTTCTATTGTGGGACATTTGGGGCTTGACTCTAATTATTTAAATATTAATATAGTAAAATTAATTACGAAGGACCACCCACTTTTATAGTAAAAGAGGGAAACTGAGAAAATATGATCATTGGAAAATTCTAGATGAACCAGTAACTATGGATAAAATACTAGAGAATATGATCATTGAAATTATTAATGGGCTGTATAATTAAATGAATCAAAGCCTCAAACACCTACATTGGGGGGGTATTACTGGAACTCAGTACGTCCAGGAACTAGTGTGGTTCGTTCACTAATCCAATGTATAATAATCTAATCCTATGAATACTTATGAAATCATTATCGTTATCATTAAGGGGAACATAGATTATGAATAAGTATAATAATAATTATAATAAACACATGTTAATCCAATGAACAGAGTTCTGCATGTAAAAGAGTACAGATAATAAATTCGAGGAATACAAAAGGAATCTTAGCTTAATGACGATTCCTTAGAAGTTAGTCACGACGTTTCCTCTGATTCTCCTGGACTCGTCATGGAACACTGGGAGTTGATTAACATGGGAAATGACAGCTCGGAGAATTCTTCACACACGCTGCAAAACAATTGTTTCCAGTAGCAACAGATTAAACTACTGGATTTCTATGTTCAATAAATGGATATTAATAATAAGAGAAAGATAATGACCTGTGATTTTTAGTTGTTATACGTCGTCACGACAAGCTACCCAGCTATAAACCCGCCCCCAATCTGATGCATCAAACAAGGATAAGGTACTTAGCTAATATGGGCACTGTGTAAGTTAAAGCTTGCCGAAGGTCGCGTCCTAGGCTCTAGACTTGTCTATCCTAGATACTGACGCGCTCCACTGGCCGGTCACATGGAGTTACATAGAACCAAATTTAACAGGTTCCGTAAATGACCCTGACACCAAGTGAAGGTATTGTCTGCAAGGTTCTTCACACCTCACAGTGGCGACTTTCTTCTGGAGATTTGATAGCGGTGGCTATCACCTTTACCCTGGTGGCTGGGTAATGGCGTCTCCTCGTGAGCACCACGTGAACACGTCTACTCGTGAGCGTTTCAACACGTGGACTGGCGTCTCTTCCGCCCCGCGTTTGTTAAACAAATTATTTATTATGGATATTGTCATTTCTTGCAGTTGTGCTTGAAATGCTTGGATTAGGACGGGTTTATTATTTGGAGGAGTTAAATATTATTATTTGTCCGTTTTATGATAGTAAACGAACAATGGAGAAGAATTATAATCTCTCCAGGGCATTCACTCGTGACGTTAATTTTATTACTAGATAACAGCTATAACTATAAACGCTCTATTTGGCTTTAGTTGGAGATCAGTTTATCTGTAATTAATTATCACACAGAACACCGTTGTTTATGGAGAATCAAATTCAATTCTCAGACACATTGGATATAAATGTGTTTATTACAATGGAATCTGACGCAATACTGGCGTCGGGTGACGTAAGAATTCTAGCCTTACTGTACCGAGGTAATTATTAGTACATGTGAACTCTACGTTGGGTTAATTTTAATCACTACAATGATTAGTAGAATTAGTAGTAATTAATGAGAATACAACAGTGTTGTATTTAGTGTTGGAAATTTCCAACATAACTCCGGGGGAGGATTCTGGGGTCGTAGTGTAATGTGGAGTACTGACACCTAACCCAAAGTTGGTATTAATATTAGTATATTAGTATGTTAATATGTTAGTATGTTAGTACACACATAACGAATGTCCCGTATTTGTTAAGGACTTGCAAGAAACTTAGGTCTTGCTAATTTTATGTCAAATGAAACATGTTATTATGAATTACCTAAAGCTAATAATTAAGAAAGTTTACAATAACTCTGAGATTGGTGTCGCTATGACATGTAATGTGTATGTTACAATTCTCTAGTCTGTAAACTCTCAAGTACTCTAGATAAATAATGTTATTATTGCCTACACAATAATTAAAGATTTGAATCACACAATTTAAACAACAGAATCTACTGTGATGGGAATGTCCTGGGTCATAGTGACTTGTAATGGTTTGTTACTTGACATCACCCCGCAGTATCATCATAGTTATCTAAATTGGGTGTAAAAGGAATTACTCTTGTTCAGAGTTGTAATAGGCTTGCAGATTCTGCCTACATTGTTGAGCAGCAGCTCTAGTGGGGCGGTTGCTCTGAGGATCAGAATTACTATCCTCGGAAATTACTGGGGAAACTGGACCTGGCTGATGTTCTCGCTCAGCCAGTTCAAGGGGAACCAGCTTCTCTAAAGTTTTTAGAGTAGTGTTGCCTCGGCATAAAACTTTCACTACCCTCAGGACACCTTGATGATCTGGATGAATGGCAACAATTTTGCCTATGGGCCACTCTGACCTTGGTCCATCACTGTCGACTAGTACTAGGTCCCCTGGTTTTAATTGCACTTTATTGTAAGGACTCGAAGCTCCGTAGTGGTACTCTCGTAGAGCTGTGAGGTACTCTCGAGTCCACACCTCATTCCACCTGTTAATAACTCTGGAGAGATGCTGGTAACTTTCCACCAAGTCACCTCTGGTCACATGTGACGGGTCTACGGGGTCCTCTTCGGCTAAAGGGATGAGAGGGCTCAGTAGACCTCCATGGATCAAGTGTGAGGGACTCAGAGGTTCTCTCTGGGTGAAATCATCAGACAGGTAGGTTATTGACTCGCGCCTCGATTTCCACAACAATAGTTTGGAGTTCGGAGTAACTGACCTTTTGTTTGTGTAAAGTTTTCCTTAGACACTTCTTGACTGTGCCTACCATTCGCTCATAGAACCCACCTTGCCAAGGGGCTCTCGGTGCTATGAATTTCCAGTGGCATTGACGTCTCTGTAGAACCGACTGTACTTCTGGGTGGTTCCAGACTTCTCGTAAACAAGCTTCTCCTGCCACAAAATTGGAACCATTGTCCGATATCATTAATTTGGGACAAGATCTGCGAGCTGCAAATCGGCGGAAGGCCTGGATGAAGGCTTCAGCACTCATGTCTGAAGTGACTTCTAAATGTACGCCTCTGGTTGTAGCACACGTAAAGAGACAAATGTATGCTTTCACTGGTATCTTATCTGGGTTGCCAGTGAGAAGTAAGGCTCCTGTGTAGTCAACACCAGTGGTTTCGAAAGGACGAAGATGAACCACTCTTTCCTCAGGGAGTGGTGGAGGTCCTGGGTAAGGACATACTCTGGCATCGTATCTTTTACAGATTACACAAGATTTAATAGTTGACTTAACTGTCTGACGACCTTGAGGAAGCCAGTACTTTTGTCTAAGGTCGGTGAGAGTATCTAACACTCCACCATGTAAAGTACCATATTGATGGTGATGTAAAACAAGAAGTTTAGTGATGACGTGGTGACGAGGTAGAAGAATTGGATTCTTTGTGTCCAAGTCAATTTTTGCATGAAGCAAACGTCCTCCACATCTTAGTATATTATGAGTGTTGGCATCATACCAGATACCTAGAGACTTAGTTAATTTATCTGGAAGATTTCATATTCGCTTCCATACGTCTCTTGTTGTGCACGTTTGATCCAGTAGAGGATAGGATTGGGAAACTTATGTCGAATTCCTATCTTAGCAAGAAAATCAAACACATGTGCAGTTACTCTTAATAACTTGCTTAAGTTAGAATAATTGTGAGGATCAATGGCTAAGATTCGTTGAGGTTCTGGTTCTTTTGTGGGAGTGGTGATATTGGTCACTATGACTTGTGGCTTTTGTTTGGGCCACTGACCACCAACAAGCCATGAAGGTCCATTGAACCACAGCGAAGACTTGATAAGTTGTTTTAGTGTTAACCCTCGAGATAAATAATCTGCAGGATTGTCCTTAGTAGGAACATGTCTAAATTTATATCCAGCAGATAACTCATGAATCTCCCTGACGCGATTACTGAAGTAGGGAGTTTTGTTGTTGTTGTTTCTTACCCATTGTAAGACTGCCTCGTTGTCTGACCACACTACAATCTCACCAAAGTGGATATTATTGAGTGTCTTTGTCAGGCAATGAGCCAATCTTACTCCCACCAGCAATGCAGTCAACTCCATTTGAGGTAAAGATCTCTTCTTAATGGGAGCAACTCTTGCTTTAGATGTGAGCAAAATTGATTGTGCACTATTAACTAAATAGGCTACTGTGCCGTATGCTTTGCCAGAGGCATCGCAGAAAACGTGCAAATTGGTGGGTAAGTTTGGTCCTGAAGCATTACGAGGAAATTTCAAAACGCCTAACTGATTAAAATCCGTTGAGAGTATCTGCCATTTAGCTTGTAACTCACTTGGTAACGGATCATCCCATCCCATATGTTTCTGCCAGCACTCCTGCATTAGGAGTTTGCCCCTTATTAATATAGGACTAAGTAGGCCTAAAGGGTCAAATGGTTGACTGACAAACGAGAGCAGTGTTCTCATGGTAAGGGTTGAGTTATCAGTTTGTACTGACTTGACATTCATCTCGTCAGTACTGGTGTTCCATTCCACGCCTAGAACCTTTAATTCATTGGGTACCTGATAACCTGGAAATTCTTTCTCGATTACCTGGTTGAGTAATTCATTATTTGAGACCCATGACTGTAGTGGCATATTGGCTCCTAATAGTTCACGGTTAGCCTCATGGTAGATTTCTACCAGATCAGTTTGATCATTAGTTGTCCCCTGGAAATTGTCGACATACAAGTTGTCGCTAATGTCTGCCTTATAGGGGCTGTTTGATTTCCTCAAATGTGTGTCTAATGTTGCTTGCAAAAGAAACGGTGAGGACGTAGCTCCAAATAATACTGAGGCAAAACGATATGTGATAACTTCACTGTTAGGATCCAGTGGATCCTTAATCCAGAGGAATTTTGTGTAGTTACAATCCTCCTCCTGTAAACCTACTCGGAGAAAAGCTTTGCTGATATCAGCTGTATAGGCAAAAATGCCTGTGCGAAATCGTAACAGCACATCATGTAGCCTTTGTGTTAGGCTAGGTCCCGTTTGGAGACATTCATTTAAAGACACACTGCTTGGCTTTACTTTAGCACTACAGTTAAAGACAATACGAATAGGTGTTGTCAATGAGTCTATCACCACAGCGTGATGAGGTAAATAATGACCTATTTTTCGGTCATCGTTATCAACAACCTCAATAAATTTACTGTTAAGTTGTTGTTGGATGAGTTGATGATACATGTTCAGTTTGTCTGGCTGCTTCTGTAGTCGTGTTAATTGAGACTGTAATTGTGAAGCTGCCATAAAATAATTTACTGGAAGTTGTGGATGATCCAACTTCCATGGGAGTCTTACCCAGTATTGTTTATTTTCATAGACAATTGTATCCAGGTATTGCTGGTAAGTCCACGTATCATCAGGACTTGGTTGTTCAGGGATGATGCCTAAAGTGTCTAAATCCCACAGACGATGTATTGGTGGGTCAGACTCAATATCCTCAGATATTTCCCTGAAACGTAGGGGTGACTGTTCCAAGCCTAGTCATGCCACTATTATGTTATTAGATTGTTGGTTTGTGGACGTCGGATTTTGTCTGAAAAGCACCGGTCCTGTAAGCAATTTGCCTAAGTATATAATGGTTAGATGGTGAGGCCACTCTAACACAGGTGTTAGTGTGGAGTTGTTATAAAAGTTCTGAGCTGTTGCTCCTGGTGACCTAAAGATTCTCACTTCTGTGTGAGGTATAGGTCTAAGTGTTGTGGGTAATTGGCTATGACCCACTAAAGCTACCTTATACATGAGGTGAAAGTAGCAATATGTTGGTGTGACTTAGACTAACTGATGTGTTACACTGTTGGTTGACACAATTAATTAAATAGTTAGTCTAGCTTACATCACACAAGGATTAGTTATTAATGATTAATATTTGTAATTATAAATTTAAGCCTATCCGGTTCGATAAGGACCATAATGTGGGACATTTGGGGCTTGACTCTAATTATTTAAATATTAATATAGTAAAATTAATTACGAAGGACCACCCACTTTTATAGTAAAAGAGGGAAACTGAGAAAATATGATCATTGGAAAATTCTAGATGAACCAGTAACTATGGATAAAATACTAGAGAATATGATCATTGAAATAATTAATGGGCTGTATAATTAAATGAATCAAAGCCTCAAACACCTACATTGGGGGGGTATTACTGGAACTCAGTACGTCCAGGAACTAGTGTGGTTCGTTCACTAATCCAATGTATAATAATCTAATCCTATGAATACTTATGAAATCATTATCGTTATCATTAAGGGGAACATAGATTATGAATATGTATAATAATAATTATAATAAACACATGTTAATCCAATGAACAGAGTTCTGCATGTAAAAGAGTATAGATAATAAATTCGAGGAATACAAAAGGAATCTTAGCTTAATGACGATTCCTTAGAAGTTAGTCACGACGCTTCCTCTGATTCTCCTGGACTCGTCATGGAACACTGGGAGTTGATTAACATGGGAAATGACAGCTCGGAGAATTCTTCACACACGCTGCAAAACAATTGTTTCCAGTAGCAACAGATTAAACTACTGGATTTCTATGTTCAATAAATGGATATTAATAATAAGAGAAAGATAATGACCTGTGATTTTTAGTTGTTATACGTCGTCACGACAAGCTACCCAGCTATAAACCCGCCCCCGATCTGATGCATCAAACAAGGATAAGGTACTTAGCTAATATGGGCACTGTGTAAGTTAAGGCTTGCCGAAGGTCGCGTCCTAGGCTCTAGACTTGTCTATCCTAGATACTGACGCTCTCCACTGGCCGGTCACATGGAGTTACATAGAACCAAATTTAACAGGTTCCGTAAATGACACTGACACCAAGTGAAGGTATTGTCTGCAAGGTTCTTCACACCTCACAGTGGCGACTTTCTTCTGGAGATTTGATAGCGTTTACCCTGGTGGCTGGGTAATGGCGTCTCCTCGTGAGCACCACGTGAACACGTCTACTCGTGAGCGTTTCAACACGTGGACTGGCGTCTCTTCCGCCCCGCTCCGCGTCCCGCGTTTGTTAAACAAATTATTTATTATGGATATTGTCATTTCTTGCAGTTGTGCTTGAAATGCTTGGATTAGGACGGGTTTATTATTTGGAGGAGTTAAATATTATTATTATATATATATATATATATATATATATATATATATATATATATATATATATATATATATATATATACATGTCGTACCTAGTAGCCAGAACGCACTTCTCAGCCTACTATGCAGGGCCCGATTTGCCTAATAAGCCTAGTTTTCATGAATTAATTGATTTTCGACGACCTAACCTACCTAACCTAACCTAACCTAACTTTTTCGGCTACCTAACCTAACCTAACCTATAAAGATAGGTTAGGTTAGGTTAGGTAGGGTTGGTTAGGTTCGGTCATATATCTACGTTAATTTTACCTCCAATAAAAAAAAATTGACCTCATACATAATGAAATGGGTAGCTTTATCATTTCATAAGAAAAAAATTAGAGAAATTATATTAATTCAGGAAAACTTGGCCTATTAGGCAAATCGAGCATTGCATAGTAGGCCGAGAAGTGCGTTCTGGCTACTAGGTACGACATACATATATATATATATATATATATATATATATATATATATATATATATATATATATATATATATATATATATATATTAATAATAAGAGAAAGATAATGACCTGTGATTTTTAGTTGTTATACGTCGTCACGACAAGCTACCCAGCTATAAACCCGCCCCCGATCTGATGCATCAAACAAGGATAAGGTACTTAGCTAATAATATATATATAATATATATATATATATATATATATATATATATATATATATATATATATATATATATATATATATATATATATGTCGTACCTAGTAGCCAGAACGCACTTCTCAGCCTACTATGCAAGGCCCGATTTGCCTAATAAGCCAAGTTTTCCTGAATTAATATATTTTCTCTAATTTTTTTCTTATGAAATGATAAAGCTACCCATTTCATTATGTATGAGGTCAATTTTTTTTTATTGGAGTTAAAATTAACGTAGATATATGACCGAACCTAACCAACCCTACCTAACCTAACCTAACCTATCTTTATAGGTTAAGTTCGGTTAGGTAGCCGAAAAAGTTTGGTTAGGTTAGGTTAGGTAGGTTAGGTAGTCGAAAAACAATTAATTCATGAAAACTTGGCTTATTAGGCAAATCGGGCCTTGAATAGTAGGCCGAGAAGTGCATTCTGGCTAATAGGTACGACATATATATATATATATATATATATATATATATATATATATATATATATATATATGTCGTACCTAGTAGCCAGAACTCACTTCTCAGCCTACTATTCAAGGCCCGATTTGCCTAATAAGCCAAGTTTTCCTGAATTAATATATTTTCTCTAATTTTTTTCTTATGAAATGATAAAGCTACCCATTTCATTATGTATGAGGTCAATTTTTTTTTATTGGAGTTAAAATTAACGTAGATATATGACCGAACCTAACCAACCCTACCTAACCTAACCTAACCTATATTTATAGGTAAGGTTAGGTTAGGTAGCCAAAAAAAGCTAGGTTAGGTTAGGTTAGGTAGGTTAGGTAGACGAAAAAACATTAATTCATGAAAACTTGGCTTATTAGGCAAATCGGGCCTTGAATAGTAGGCTGAGAAGTGCGTTCTGGCTATTAGGTACGACATATATATATATATATATATATATATATATATATATATATATATATATATATATGTCGTACCTAGTAGCCAGAACGCACTTCTCAGCCTACTATGCAAGGCCCGATTTGCCTAATAAGCCAAGTTTTCATGAATTAATTGTTTTTCTACTACCTAACCTACCTAACCTAACCTAACCTAACTTCTTCAGCTACCTAACCGAACCTAACCTATAAAGATAGGTTAGGTAGGGTTGGTTAGGTTCGGTCATATAACTACGTTAATTTTAACTCCAATAAAAAAAATTGACCTCATACATAATGAAATGGGTAGCTTTATCATTTCATAAGAAAAAAATTAGAGAAAATATATTAATTCAGGAAAACTTGGCTTATTAGGCAAATTGGGCCTTGCATAGTAGGCCGGTTACGACGTTCTGGCTACTAGGTACAACATATATATATATATATATATATATATATATATATATATATATATATATATATATATGTCGTACCTAGTAGCCAGAACGCACTTCTCAGCCAACTATGCAAGGCCCAGTTTGCCTAATAAGCCAAGTTTTCATGTATTAATGTTTTTTCGACTACCTAACCTACCTAACCTAACCTAACCTAACTTTTTCGGCTACCTAACCTAACCTATAAAGATAGGTTAGGTTAGGTTGGGTTTGTTAGGTTCGGTCATATATCTACGTTAATTTTAACTCCAATAAAATAAAATTGACCTCATACATATGGAAATGGGTAGCTTTATCATTTCATAAGAAAAAAATTAGAGAAAATATATTAATTCAGGAAAACTTGGCTTATTAGGCAAATTGGGCCTTGCATAGTAGGCCGATTACGACGTTCTGGCTACTAGGTACAACATATATATATATATATATATATATATATATATATATATATATATATATATATATATATATATATATATATATATATATGTCGTACCTAGTAGCCAGAACGCACTTCTCAGCCAACTATGCAAGGCCCGATTTGCCTAATAAGCCAAGTTTTCATGAATTAATTGTTTTTCGACTACCTAACCTACCTAACCTAACCTAACCTAACTTTTTCGGCTACCTAACCTAACCTAACCTGTAAAGATAGGTTAGGTTAGGTTAGGTAGGGTTGGTTAGGTTCGGTCATATATCTACGTTAATTTTAACTCCAATAAAAAACAATTGACCTCATACATAATGAAATGGGTAGCTTTATCATTTCATAAGAAAAAAATTAGAGAAAATATGTTAATTCAGGAAAACTTGGCTTATTAGGCAAATCGGGCCTTGCATAGTAGGCTGAGAAGTGCGTTCTGGCTACTAGGTACGACATATATATATATATATATATATATATATATTGTTGAATATAACCGAAAAGGTAAGATTAATATTTCTAACACGAATTTTTTCTCAATATTTCTTATGTTTTTCTTTTCTTTTGGGGGTAATTGATATATCAACTCTCCAAAATTCATTTATATATTTGTTGTGACGCCTAGAAGCATTTCATAAGGGATTCTAACATTCTCAAAGACTTGTTTTCACTTAACACTACACTTATGATACACTTGATACACTGTGTATGATACTTGAAACTTGAAAACGTCCATAGAGCTGGCAAGCAGGGGATGGAAGAACGGGGCGAGGCTGCAGAAATCTTGAGCAAGGATCCGGGGATGAGGTGAAGAGGGGAGATGAAAGATCGGTGGCCCAACCACCGCGGATTTGAACTTGATCAGATGGAAGTTGAATTGAGTAGGGTGTCATTTGCAGTACACACAGGGGCCGGGAACGCAAGCAGCTGGCAGTGGAGGTTTGATGTCAGATGTTGATGTTAAGTCAGTTCGTTAGTAGTCTTCTTCCTTGTTGATTTCACCAAACTTTGATCGTTGGTCTTCTTTTTGGGCTTGTCGGTCTTGGTGGTCACGTTTCGTGTTGATGCTTGGAGGTGATCTTTCCTTGGGGGTGATGGTGTTCCAACAGATACGTCTTCATCCGATTCATCAGATGAGTGAAGAGCAGGGGTGTTGACACGCTGGGGTAGAGTTCTTGAAGGTTGAGTTCTTGAAGGTTGATGTCTTGAAGGTTGAGTTCTTGGAGGTTGAGTAGCAGTGGTAGGTACTGCAGCAGAAGGGGCTGCATAGTAGGTACCCTCTATAGGGTCACACCAAGGGTCGATTGCAGCGGAATTCGTCACTGAGAGGGGTGAAGGGACAGCAGCAGCTGGAGAAACGTGTGGAGCAGGAGCCGACAGTATGTCTGAAAGCGTGGCCGCGTTCACAGTGATGTCATGGTTAGTAACTGGAACTGTTGCAGAAGTGGGGGTCACAGGAGGCAGAATCTTGTGAGCTGTGGGTACCCGAACAGGATCTGAAATCTGCATTGCAGTGGCGGAATCGTCGTCGTCGGATGAAGAGTCGGCATCCTCTACAGGGTCAGTTGTTGGAGTTGAACCTGGAGCGTTGAAGACTTCTTCAGGAATAATGAAGGTAGGGAGACCATTCGCCTTGTAAAGAATTTTCAAAAGCCTCACAAATTCTCGGGGGTTATTGCCAGCAGTCATTCTGGCTGTTGATATCAAAGCTTTTACTGTGCTCTGCCCAATCAGCTTTGTCTTTGGTTGGGCGGGTTGGGATGGAGGCGGCGGTGTCTGGCTCGATGAGTGGCTGGGTGACTGGGAACTATGTCCCCATTGGCTAGTAGAGACAATACCAGGATAGTGTGCAGTGGCGATAGTTCCTCCTCCCTGAAGCTTCGGGAAGGTGGCTGTTTGGATGTTGAATGTAGAGGCTGAGGTGGTAGTTGTAGAGTTGGAGCTCGTGCCTGCTGCAGAGGTCGAGGAAGTTTTGGATTTCTCCTGGGTCTCCAAGTTTTTGATGACTTCTTGTCTGCGTGGACATTGATGGGAGATTGCGATATGTTCGCCGTTGCAGAGCAGGCAGCATGATTTTTTTGAGGTGCAGATCGAATAGTGGTGGTCTTTCGCGCAAATGCTGCATTTCTGGATGGTCAGTTGGCACTTGTTGGTTTGGTGAGAGTAGTCATAGCATCGGAAGCATTGGGTGATAATGTAGATTCTTTCCATCTTCACTCGGAATGACGGGACGTGGACTCCATAGCAGAAGAAGCCACCTGTGAAAACTTGGGTAGCCTGATTCACAGTGCAGAAGGTGACCTTCAAGGTGCGGCTGTTGCACAAAGAGGTTTCAAGTACCATCAAGCCCGGGTTCTCGTTTTCGATGTTCTCTGCAAGTTCTCCAGTGTAAGGTGCCTCATCAATCCGTTCCTTGATCCAGTGGCTGAGCTCACTGACAATGACAGACCGGGCACGAAGCAACTGGCGTGGGAAGTGGAGATTGAGGTGGTGATCTAAACGAAATAGATGTTCACGTTTCAACAGTTTGTCTATGTCTTGTTCGTTGGTGAAACGAAAAACGAAGTTGGTGGCTTCTTGTTCGATGTCGTCAGGTGTTACTTCAGCTACATCCTTGAATAGCTTCAGGAGGGATGGCTTGGTGTATGATATATTTACCTACATCTTGCTTTTATATTCGTGTTGGGTGTGGTGACACAAATGTTTTGGGTGAGGTGGGTATTGGGTGAGTTGGGTACATAAGAATGAAAGTAACTGCAGAGGGCCTCTTGGTCCATACGAAGTCTTGAAGTGGGTAGAATGTAGCTATGTGCTAATTGTCTGTTTATTGCTGGTGTTGACTTGTTGATGTGTAGTGCCTCGCTGATGTCGAGCATCCTGCTATCGCTGTATCTATCGATGATTTTTGTGTTGTTTGTTACGATTTCTCTGGTGATGGTCTGGTTGTGAGAAGAGATTATATGTTCCATGATGGAGCCCTGTTGCTTATGCATTGTTAATTGCATTTATCTTTGCAGGCGTTTATGCATCGCCTGCAAAGAGACGTTGTTGTCTTACCTATATACTGAGTTCTTTGGGGCTTACAGTCTCCAAGTGGGCATTTGACGTCGTCTATGCCTTCAAATGCCCACATGGGGACTGTAACTCCAAAGAACTCAGTATATAGGCAAGACAACAACGTCTCTTTCCTGTGGGAAAACTTGACTCAAGTATTTAATTCAAATTAATATTATTTTCGATAGCTACAAAGGACCACCATTTTTTGTGAAAAAGTGGAAAACTAAGGAGAGGAAGTGTATTGAAATTAAATCCCAGAATTAGTGTCCTGTAGATGTTCTTAATTAATAATGTATTGAATATTAATGGTACTTTTTTGTTTGTTTGCAGGGATATTCCTGCGCGGGCCCCAAGCCTCTGGCTGGCCCACTAAGTGTTGCTTGTTTCTGTTTTACTTGGGCGGAGTATGAGTATTTATGACTCATATGGTCGGGTAACGGGACTGTATATCATGAGTCAAACTCACTCACCCAAAATGGGGGGTTACATGCTAAAAGATTAATACATCCCTAGCATTATTCCAGCGCCGGTTCTCGCCAGAGTAATTATAATATTAGTTAAGTAAATAGTTGTAATTAAATGAATGTAGATTTATCTAATTACACAATGAAATATTATATACATGTAAATAAATGAATGTTACATGTATAGGTAATAAATCATATAGATAAATAATTAATAATGGGACAAAGTTATCTACGAGAACTTGGAACAAGCTGCTTAGCTGTAAAAGAGGCTTCACAACATGCGTTTCTCGACTCAAATATTCGTAGACGTAATTTCGTTGCCCAATCTACTTGTTGGAACTACGTAATAATGTAGGCCGTCTAGAGGGGAAGTCTTCCTCGCCAGTTGAAGTTACGACCACGCTGGAATCACATTTGATATGTAAAGAATGTCTAGATTAAATCAATTATACCACTATTTCCGATATATAGTGGGGACATGAGAAGAATGTAAACTAACTTGGGTTACTTTATCGCCTTGCTATGTTACGACGAGCAACCTACATGTTGGTTATTATGTGCACACAAAACCAACTCTAGTAGGGACGTTAATACATTACGCTCGCTGGAATTGTGTCTGGTATTTCTTGGAGACACTGTCGGTCCCTGACGTTCGCTGTTGAAGAATGTCGGATTATGGGACTAGTATTACGCTCCTAGACACAAACTGTACTAGCAGTATTGTGGCTGTTCTTGACCACGCTGCCAATGGCGTCTTCCTTCTCGAGGCGGAATATGGCGTCTCCCTCCCCTTCACTCTCTCGCTGTAATACGCATGCGCAGAACGCTCCAAAGTAATCCCGAGCGTAAATTATTTTATTTACTCGTAATTAATTAGGGAAGTAAGGGATTATGACAAGTATTTATGTCACTAATAAATGCATTAAGTTGCAATATATTCTTGCATAGTTCAAGTCAGCTTATTAAGACTGCGTAAAATGAACGTGAGGAATATTATATAGAATTATTTTACATTGCAATATTTTCCACTGTAGTTGTTAATTTACCTAAATAAGTGAGTTCAGTAAGCAGTAATACGCTATATAAATAAAGCAACTAGATAAACTATTAGCCTTACTAAAGAAAGTAATTAAATGAACTCGGTTTAGCGTCATGAAGACTAGGAAGGATTTGGCAGAATATTGCTTCGTAATAGAAAACATTAATTGGATTAATTCTACAAATTAGTAAGATTAGTAATTACTGTGGTTAATACAATGATGATGTATTATAATACAAAAATGATGTATAATGGTTGAATGTTTTCCTACATAACTCTTGGGGGGGGGGGGGAATGGAAATCTAGGTGCGCAGTTCACTGTTGAGTACTGACGTACCTATCACCGCTCTGAAATTATATTATGGGTTAGTACGTTAGTACGCACATAACGGATGTCCCGAATCTGCGGAACAGATGTGACTCTAAGTCATTATGGGAACATGAATTAAATATTGACATATATTAAATAATTAAAGCTTCCGTAATCAAGAACTCCAAAGCTTACAGTAGACCCAACGACTAGGGTAGCAGTGACGTGTAATGGTGGTATTACTTAGTCGCTAAATAGTTCTGCAAACTCAGAAAATATTCTCAAGAACAGATGGCTATAGTCTGCAATTCAGGCATAATGAAATACTGTATAAACTGTAATCTACTTTATTATACATTAATTGAAGAATATTGGGTCATTCAAGATGAAGGAGACTTCGATACTACAGTAAAATCACTGTCTAGGGTCGCTGTGACTTGTAACTGTTGAGTTACTAGACACTGACACATCACTGAGCATCATGATCACCTCAAACTCAATGTGTAAATGTCTGCACTGAAGCAGAATTAAATTTGACTTAAATTTGCTCTAGGGAGCAGTAGTCATTCTTGCTAATGGTATAACTAAGTTTCTAACTAGCTAAAGGTAATATAACATTAGAGAGCTGAATATGGTTACTCATTAAAATCAAGGAAGACTCTGAGGCGACAGTGAGATTAGCAGCCTAGTCATTCTGACTCATAAGCTAATTGTATTGCTGCTCACAGGCTTATCACTGAAAACTCATTAATTCATCCTCAACTTAAATGAGAAATTAATTTTGTTAAATCAGTCTCTATAAATAGTCAAGTGTATTTAATTGCGAGTACAGACTCAGCTAATACTCAGTTGACAATAACTAATGTCCCTAATACCCACCTTAATAGATAGTTTAATTTTTCCTAACCTACATAAGTAGATGTATAAGCTAATTGTGACAACTTACTAATTCTTAGTAGTGTCACCCCTAGCTACATGGTGAGCAGTGGATCAGCGCGGGTGTAAATACGTTAGGCTACAGTGCTGTAGCCTCTAGAGACTGAACAAACACGTAGTCTTAACTAAATAATTTATGAATAGTAGGTCCTAAGCTGTTTATATCATGGTGAGCAATAATAGTTGCAGGTTATCATGGTGAGCAATAATAGTTGCAGGTTATCTCGGTGAGCAATAATAGTTGCAGGTTATCATGGTGAGCAATAATAGTTGCAGGTTATCATGGTGAGCAATAATAGTTGCAGGTTATCATGGTGAGCAAGGTAAACTCTAAATATCGCAGTGAGCAATAGAGCGTTCAAATATCATGGTGAGCATAAGGCGTTTGTTATTATCGTGGGGGAGCAATAATGGGCTCAATTATCACGGCGAACAATAATGCGCTTAAATTATCATGGGGAACAATAAGGCTCGAAATGTTGCGATGAGTAATAATATTCACGTATGATGGTGAGCAACACGGGGCTCAAATTAATGTGGGAGCAATAAGCATTCAATTATCATGGCAAGCAGTAATGCGCTTGAATTAGCATGATGGAACAATAAAGCGCTCGAATGTTACGTTAATTCATAGATGAGCAGTTGAGCGGCTCGTTTTATTCAGGTTAATAGTGCGGGATCCTCTTGAGGGACAGCTGAGCATGGAATCTATGAAGATTCAAGAATGAGTATTGAGATGCTCGAATTAGCGTAGGGAGCAATAAAGCGTTCAAACAGTTATTTTATCAAATCACCTCATTTTGTGAGGCCAAGTGAGCAACACGAGCAAAGGTGATTTGATAAAATAAATATGCCCAAGATTACCATCAAAGTGCCATCGGGATGATGGGCAAATAACCTCGTCTACCATCATCTTTTGTAGGGTCACTAATAGTCGAGTGGTTAAGGTCTCCTGTACACCAGTTGCATAGTGCACCTGGCAGTATGGGTTCAAGTCACTTCTGGGGTGTGGAGTTTTCAGTTGCAAATATGCCTGGGGACCATTCAGGCTTGTTCGCATATATATATATATATATATATATATATATATATATATATATATATATATATATATATATATATATATATATATATATATATTATTAAATATGACCGAAAAAGTAAGATTAATAATTCTAACACGAATTTTCTCAATCTTTCGTACATTACGCTTCACTGTTGGAGGTAAATCAAAAATCACTTCTCCAAAATTCATTTTTATTTCTAGTCTGACGCGACACGGGCGCGTTTCGTAAAACTTATTACATTTTCAAAGACTTCACAAATACACAACTGATTAGAACTTGCGTTTCTCTGATTTTATATCTACATTTGAGTGAGGTGGGAAGGGTGATGTGGCATTAACACAAGACAGAACAATAGGGGATATTAATAGGGTATTAAAAGTATCAACACAAGACAGAACAGAAACAATGGGTATTGAATAGAAGTGTTTGTAGAAAGCCTATTGGTCCATATTTCTTGATGCTTCTATATTGGAGCGGAGTCTTGAGGTGGGTAGAATATAGTTGTGCAATAATTGGCTGTTGATTGCTGGTAGCTTGTACTAAAGAGGCACCCTTCTTGAGCCCGGATGGGCACATGTATAAGCAAGTAGATGGGGTCTACGGGTTCTATGTCCATGGGTTCTCCCCTAGGTGTCCTGTTTGCAAACTTCTACATGGGTACCATCGAGCAAAAAGTCTTAGTCGACATGAACTTGAAACCGGCCATATACTGCAGGTATGTTGACGACATTTTTACACAGGTACCTGATGTCAGACATCTGCAGGAGCTGAAGGAGGCATTTGAGCAGAGTTCCGTGCTGCGTTTCACTTACGAGACGGAAAAGGATGGGAAGCTGCCTTTTCTAGATGTAACAGTCATGGAAAAGGGCGGAGGTTTCCACACTGCAGTCTACACTAAGGAAACAAACATAGGAATGTGCCTAAATGCCAGCAGCGACTGCCCTGACAGGTACAAGAGGAGTGTTGTTAACGCATACGTCGACCGTGCTCTCAGCCACAGCTCAGAATGGAAGCAAGTCGACGTAGAACTCTGTAGGGTAAGGCAGGTCCTAGTCAATAACGGCTTCTCCAATGGTTTCATCGAAGACATCATAAGAAGGAAAGTGAAAAGCCATGCAACTTCCGAAGAGACAACTAACACAACACCTATACCCCCTATTAGACTATTTTACAGGAACTTCTTTTCCACAGCTCATAAAACGGAGGAAAGGGTCCTGAAAGATATTGTTAATAGAAACGTTATCCCTACAGACAAAAATCAGAGGATACAACTGACGATTTACTATAAAACCAGAAAAACGGCCAGCCTACTCATGAGAAACTCTCCAGACACAAAACAGAACGCTTTAAAAGAGACTAACGTCGTCTATGCCTTCAAATGCCCACCTGGGGACTGTAAGCTCCAAAAAAACCAGTATATAGGCAAGACAACAACATCTCTTTCTAGGCGTTTAACGATGCATAAGCAACAGGGCTCCATTAAGGAACATATAATCTCTTCCCATAACCAAACCATCGCCAGAGAAATCCTAGTAAACAACACAGAAATCATCGATAGATACAGCGATAGCAGGCGGCTTGACGTTTGCGAGGCACTACACATCAAGAAGTCAACACCAGCAATCAACAGCCAATTAATGCACAACTATATTCTACCCACCTCAAGACTCCGCTCCAATATAGAAGCATCAAGAAATATGGACCAATAGGCTTTCTACAATCACTTCCATTTCAATACCCATTGTTTCGTGTTCTGTCTTGTGTTGATGAAATTAATACCCTATTAAATACCACCTCACCCCATCCACCTCACTCAAAAGTAGATATAAACAAATCGGAGATATGTAAGTTCCATTCAGTTGTGTATGTGTAAAGTCTTTGAAAATGTAATAAGTTTTACGAAACGCGCTCAAGTGTCGCGTCAGACTAGAAATAAAAATGAATTTTGGAGAATTGATTTTTGAATTACCTCCAACAGTGAAAAGAAATGTACGAAAGATTAAGAAAATTCGTGTTAGAATTATTAATCTTACTTTTTCGGTCATATTTAATAATATATATATACATATATATATATATATATATATATATATATATATATATATATATATATATATATATATATATATATATATATATATATATATATATATATATATATATATATATATAAATATATATTTTGGTAGCAGTCTTTCCGATTTACACATGAAAATAGTGAAAATAACAGTCTGCCATTCTTGGATGTACTAATAACAAAAACAGGAACCTCTTTAAGCACCAACGTATATACCAAGCCCACCAACATAGGATTATGCCTGAACGGTAGAAGTGAGTGCCCCCAAAGATACAAAGCCAGTGTTCTCAATGCTTATATTCGTCGAGCGCTTACCCACTGCTCTGAATGGAGCAACGTGAGTAGAGAGTTTGAAAGAGTAACTCAGGTATTGGTGAACAACGGATATAGCAACGCGGAAATAAACGCTGCTATAAGAAGACACTTGGACCGTTGGTATAATTCAGAACCTAGAACAGAAACCACAACACCCCAATAAAATTATATTACAAATCAACCATGCACAGTGAACATATAAAAGAGGAAAGAATAATGAAAGAAATAATCCGTAAAGGAGTAAAAAGCACTACTCCTAACCAAAACATAAACCTGATAATATTCTACAAAACCAAGAAGACTTCCGAACTCCTTATCAAAAACAGCCCGAAGCCGACGGAGAACCCTCTACAGCAGTCAAGCGTTGTATACATGTACACTTGCCCGCACGAAGGATGTAACCTTCAATGTAAGTACATAGGTATGACGTCGACCAAGCTGACGAGGCGTTTGACATGCCATCTTCAATCTGGTGCCCCTAGGAATCACATGAGACAAGCCCATGACATTACTCTAACAAGAGAAATGTTGAACAAGAATACTTGCATAATAGACAAAACCCAAGATTCAAGAAGATTACAAATTCTTGAGGCAATTCACATAAGAATAGAGCGACCTACCATGAACACCCAAATCACGGAACTATTTACTCTACCCACCATGAGAGTAAGGACAAGACAAGAACATATCGATGCCAACACAGAAGACAATGTCCAACATAACAGGCCAATTACACTGGATTAATCTTTGTGTTTAGATAGGAGATGCCTCGTATGGGCCAATAAGCCTTCTGCAGCCCCTATGTTTATCCATTATGTATCCCCCCATGTTTTCACCTTCATTGTATTATCACCTGACCTAATGCGGGTATAAAATCAACTAGTATTGTAAGATCTGTTCACTTGAGAATGAACCATGGAGGTTCGAAACGTCGTGCAAATTATACAAATAAGTGTAATACACTCTATAGTAAATCACTTCTTTTCTTCACCTTAAAAGTACGAAAATGAGTTTTGGAGAACTCCTATTTCAATTAAGCCCTGATGCTAAGAAAATAGTTAGAGGGATAGAAGCCCTAAACCAGAAAATAATAAATACAGAATATGCGGTCATATTCAATGAAACATGTTTGAAAGAAAACCTGCTGCCAGTATACACCAATATAAACCCACATGACCCAGCAGTCCGCAATACAGAGTTTACCTATAGGTATAGGCAAGAGCTCATTCGGCATCAACTAAACAAGAAGAAGGAAGCCCTCCAAACCTTTATAGAGCAGGCGGAGCATCTGTTAAACAAATGGACCCAGTACGACATTCCTATCCAACTCAAGCAAACCATCAACAGTGAACTATTTAACCTGAAACAACAACATAAAACTCTTGTAGAAACAAAGACACTCCGTAAGTTAACATCCCTAAACGGTGGACAGCTAAAAATCCCTCGTCCTAAAGATGGCTACTTTAACCTGACTTCTTATGATCTTACCCAGGACCAACGAGACCTCTTAAATCTTGGTCTAAATTGTCAATTCTTATCTAAACCAAAGATGCATCAAAAACGCCTGGAAATCGAAATGCTTCTGGACGATATCCATAAGCTAGAAGACAACAAAAAAGTCATCACCACTGACACACTTCAAGCTGAACTACTTGCAGAAGCAAGGAAAAAAACGAGGAACATATTCATCTACAATCTTAACCCCACGACTCAAAGAAGCAGCGAAACAACTAAAAAATCTGAAAGACGTAACAATAAGAAAAGCCGACAAAACAGCAGCATATGTATTGATTCCTACCCATGAATACATGAACAAAATTAGCGACATCCTAAGTGACAACTCCAAATTTCAACGAATCACGAGGAACCCCGTAGAAGACCTTAAGCGGAAAGTAAACAAAACAATTACAGCAATCAACGCAAAGAAAGGTAGTGTGCATTTCAATAAACTTCAAGGCGACTATGGCTTAGGATATGCCTACGGCAATGTTAAGACGCATAAACCAGGTAACCCACTACTCCCTATAATCAGCCAAATACCAACCCCAACTTATCACCTGGCAAAGAAACTCAATGAACTCCTAACTCCATACACTCCAAGTAAGTTTAGTCTACAATCATCAGCAGATTTCCTAGAATTGATCAAATCTACCCAGCCCGATGGAATCATCGCTTCCCTGGACGTTGAATCCCTTTTTACCAACGTCCCAGTCGACACAACCATAGTAATGATACTGGACAGAGTATACAGAGACGAGAGCACCCCCAAATTAGACATACCTGAGCCACACTTGAAAAGTCTTCTCGAAGCATGTACAAAGGAAGCCCCTTTCATCAGTCCACAAGGAGACATGTATTTACAAATAGACGGAGTAGCAATGGGCTCCCCCTTAGGAGTTTTATTTGCTAATTTTTATATGGGAACCATCGAAGATAGGGTCTTCAGTAGCAGACAAAAACCAACTGTATACTGCCGTTATGTAGATGACATATTCGTAATAGTAAAAGATTCAGATGAACTAATTGACCTAAAAAGACACCTAGAGAGAGAGTCAGTACTCCGATTTACACATGAAAATAGTGAAAATAACAGTCTGCCATTCTTGGATGTACTAATAACAAAAACAGGAACCTCTTTAAGCACCAACGTATATACCAAGCCCACCAACATAGGATTATGCCTGAACGGTAGAAGTGAGTGCCCCCAAAGATACAAAGCCAGTGTTCTCAATGCTTATATTCGTCGAGCGCTTACCCACTGCTCTGAATGGAGCAACGTGAGTAGAGAGTTTGAAAGAGTAACTCAGGTATTGGTGAACAACGGATATAGCAACGCGGAAATAAACGCTGCTATAAGAAGACACTTGGACCGTTGGTATAATTCAGAACCTAGAACAGAAACCACAACACCCCCAATAAAATTATATTACAAATCAACCATGCACAGTGAACATATAAAAGAGGAAAGAATAATGAAAGAAATAATCCGTAAAGGAGTAAAAAGCACTACTCCTAACCAAAACATAAACCTGATAATATTCTACAAAACCAAGAAGACTTCCGAACTCCTTATCAAAAACAGCCCGAAGCCGACGGAGAACCCTCTACAGCAGTCAAGCGTTGTATACATGTACACTTGCCCCCACGAAGGATGTAACCTTCAATGTAAGTACATAGGTATGACGTCGACCAAGCTGACGAGGCGTTTGACATGCCATCTTCAATCTGGTGCCCCTAGGAATCACATGAGACAAGCCCATGACATTACTCTAACAAGAGAAATGTTGAACAAGAATACTTGCATAATAGACAAAACCCAAGATTCAAGAAGATTACAAATTCTTGAGGCAATTCACATAAGAATAGAGCGACCTACCATGAACACCCAAATCACGGAACTATTTACTCTACCCACCATGAGAGTAAGGACAAGACAAGAACATATCGATGCCAACACAGAAGACAATGTCCAACATAACAGGCCAATTACACTGGATTAATCTTTGTGTTTAGATAGGAGATGCCTCGTATGGGCCAATAAGCCTTCTGCAGCCCCTATGTTTATCCCTTATGTATCCCCCCATGTTTTCACCTTCATTGTATTATCACCTGACCTAATGCGGGTATAAAATCAACTAGTATTGTAAGATCTGTTCACTTGAGAATGAACCATGGAGGTTCGAAACGTCGTGCAAATTATACAAATAAGTGTAATACACTCTATAGTAAATCACTTCTTTTCTTCACCTTAAAAGTACGAAAATGAGTTTTGGAGAACTCCTATTTCAATTAAGCCCTGATGCTAAGAAAATAGTTAGAGGGATAGAAGCCCTAAACCAGAAAATAATAAATACAGAATATGCGGTCATATTCAATGAAATATATATATATTATATATATATATATATATATATATATATATATATATATATATATATATATTGTGACGGTAACGCGTTGGTGTTCGGCTGTTTAAGGCTAGGGGTATGGCCTCGTCACATAGTTATAAAAAAAAAATAGAAAAACTGGAACTTCGTCTGTGGTAAGGTAAGGAGAAGACACACAAAACACAAGTAAACTTTAACAATGAAATTTTAATTACGTTAAATAAATCAAAACATGAAAATAATGCACAAACAAATTCTTATAATAAAATCAATCAATCAAAATAATAAGAATACTTAAATGACAAAATGAAAAGTTACGTTAAGGCAAAATAACAAGAAGTGCAACACAAAAGTTAAGTGGGAGGTGCTGGAATATTGGCTTAAAGCCACCACCTCTCTCAGTACACTCTAGAGTCTAGCTGGGAGGAGTGCTGGCTACGAAAGCACTGAACATTCTGAGGACTGATGTTGGGGCGACCCCAGACATCAGGTATTATGGGGGGGCGAGTGCAGGTGCAGCCAGACCGGCGACCAATCAGCGCAGCCGGCAGCGATCAACGGGTAGTTTGGTGGTTGGAGTTCGAACAGGTGGCTGGCTGCATACGTTTCTGCTCACCCTGGCAAGCCTTGCTGGTGTTGTTGTCGTTGTTGGACATTTCTTCCATAGTCTTTTTATATAACCACAAAGACGTAATTATGGAGGGAAGAGCAGGCTCAATCTCTTGAAGGAGATTATCGTCACAACTCTCCCCCGAAGCCTGCGGTTCTGGAAGAAGTACGTCGTTATGTGGTGGAGTAATGGATGGAGTTGCTTCTACTTCATAAACTCTGGAGAGATCATGGGCTAAGATGTTGTCAGACTCTTGGTATAGCGTGTCTCCAGGTTGAATTTCTGCAGTTAGCAAGCCCATAGTAGAAGACGTTGAGATGAGAAGTGGGCGTGCTGCAGGAGGTGTAGGGTGGTGTGGTCCGTATTGATGGTGGACCGAGCACTTTTCAGGTGTGGAGTGAAGTGCTGAAGCTTCAGGATGAGGAAGAGTAGCTCCTTGCCAATTGTTCCGTCGTTCCTTGTAGCAGTAGTCGCTGACAGGTGAATTCTTCTCGCCTCGTTGCTGCATCACGACACCACCATCGTCGGTACCATTGGCGTCGACATGGAGGATGTAGGGCTTATCTGACGAGGTGAGAGTGGAATTAGAAGAGGGCATAGGAGCACGATTATTATCCTGAAAGCATTTGGGAAGATCATTAAGGATTTTGGAATTAGAAAGCGCCGACTCCTTGTCAGTGCTTTCGGGAGAAGAAGCCGGGATGGTCTCACTGTGGATGTAGGGTTCTGTGAAGGTAGAACAATTAATCAAGACAGTGGGAGGAGTACCATTATATTGCTTCAGGAGGTTGACGTGGCACAGCTGGGTCTTCCGCCGCCTATCTGGAGTCTCTATGACGTAGTTGTTGTTGCTTCTGCACTCTTTGACGCAGTAGGGTCCTGAAAACCTGTTTTGTAAAGGTGAACCTGGGATAGGAAAATAGGCAAGGACGAAGTCTCCCGGCTTGAATTTTCTTACTTTGCTGGTCTGGTCGTAATGAGTCTTCATTCTCACCTGGGCTTTCAATAGATTATCATGGGCAAAGCGGTGGACTCTCTCTAGAATGTGTTGAAGGTTTTGAAGAAACTGGGGCACATTCTGATGCTCACTGAAGGTGGCATCTCTGAGAGAGTCTTTGAAAGCCTTAAGGGGAGTACGGCACTTACGGCCGTAGAGCATCTCATAAGGAGATACTCCTAGGGACTCATTGGGGAGACTTCTGAAAATACACATTATTAGGTCAATCTGCTTATCCCAATCCTTTGAGGTTTCACTACAAAACTTTTTCAAGAGTGCTTTGATGGTCTGATGACTACGTTCAAGAGAACCCTGTGAAGCAGGATGATAGGGGCTGGACAATACCTGTTTGATGTTGAACTCCTCCAGTGTCCTTTTGAAGAGATCACTGGTGAAGTTGGTGCCACAGTCACTTTGAATCTCCCTGGGAAATCCGTATTGAGTGAAGATCTTCAATAGATGTTTGATAACCGTAGCAGCCGTGATGTTCTTCACTGGAACTGCTATGGGAAATCTGGTGGTAGGACACAGGATGGTTAGGATGTAGGCGTTACCTGAACTGGTCCGAGGTAAAGGACCACACAGTCTATTATGAGTCTGTGGAAAGGTTCCGCAGGCACCTGTATGGGAATCAGTGGTGCTCTGGGAATGGAGACGTTCGGTTTGCCTGCCATCTGACATGTATGACACTGTTTTACGTACTGTTTGACGTTATTTACCATACCTGGCCAGTAGTAGTCTTGGCGAATCCCATGGTAAGTCTTGTTGAAGCCGTAGTGGGAGAATGCTCCATGGGCCAGGTGTAGAATAGTGGGCCGCAGGCTGGTGGGAATCACAAGTTGTTCGGTGTTGGCCCAATCGTCCTCCTCCTTCAGTTTACTGGGTCTATATCTGCGGTAGAGCAAGTCGTTCTCTAGGAAGAACCCAGGAATACTGTCGGGTTGAGTCTCAGCCTGGAAAAACAATGGTGTTAAAGTAAGATCTTCCCTCTGCAACTTACGGAACTCCAACTTGGTCAGATGCGGGGGTAGTTTCTGAGGGTCTTGAGGGACAGCGGTAGCAGTAGAGTCAGCTGGCTGTGGACGTGCGGCTTGTGCACGGGTGGTCACGAGAACCGGAGGAGAAACTTCATCACTCTCTTGAACCTCTGCTGGAACATACTCAAGAATAGGATTTATTGGCACAGAGTTACACACCTGGGGTTTGTCCATGACGATCAGGTTGGTCGGTTGCAGGTCTTCTGCCAAGTCGTTGCCTAGGAGAAGTTGCACTCCAGGCATGGGAAAAGGCTTTTCCCTGACGGCGACTTGGACTTCCCCGTTCACGTAGGGACAATCCAGGTGGACTCTGGCGAGAGGGTATGGAGTGGTAGCAGTGAGGTCAGTGATGAAGACTGTTTCCCCGGTGTAGACTATGTTGGGCACAGCCGACTTCAAGATGATCGATTGTAGAGCCGCTGTGTCCCTCAAGATCTTCAATTTGAAACGTCCCTCCGGATTTGAACCGTTGGCAGAGACAGTTCCAGTATACAGGTGGTTACTGAAAAGAGAAAGATCATTAACATTAACACCAACATTCATCACAGGCTTACCGGACTTAGGAGGAGTTGGTTTGGGTCGTTGTTGGTCAGTGGTTCCCTTGTATTGAGACTTACCACACTTGTCTATGGTATGTCCATAGAGTCTACAATACTTGCAGTACAGTTGTGAACCAGCTTGATCGGGGCTCACCTTCTCGTAACTGTACCACGACTTCTTACTGGAGGATGGTTCAGGTGTCAGCCGGTGGATGAGGCTGTAAGTGTCAGCCGACTTAGCACACTTCAGGTAGTCGGTTTCTTCTTTATCTGCTAAGTAGAGGCGGACAGGAGGCGGCACACGTCTCAAGAATTCTTCAACAAGCATCAGGTTGACGAGTTCTGTAAAAGTAGAGACATGTGCTGCTTCCAGCCATTTCATGAAATACCTCCGTTTCGTGTTAGCAAACTCGAGGAAGGTAGTGGTACTTGCCTTCAGGTGGTCACGGAATTTCCTTCTATAACTTTCGGTGGAAAGTAGGTAGGCGTCCAACACTGCTTGTTTCAGAGTGTAGTAGTCATTCTCAGACGCCAAAGTACTGAGTGTGACTGCAGCTCTACCTGTAAGATGGACTCTGAGAAGTGTGGCCCATTGGTCGACAGGCCAACTGAGTTGATTAGCAAGAGTTTCAAAGGTGGTAAAGAACACATCAACTTCTGCTTCTACAAAGGATGGCATTAACTTACTTGCATGTGATATATTAAAACTGACGGGAAGATTGGCAGTAGCTTGCTGGCGTTGAGTGAAGTGTGAAGTTTCCAAGGCGATTTCGCGTTGACGACACTCTAGAGCCAGAGTCGCTTGTTGCTTGTCATGCTCGCGTTGTATCTCCAACTCGCGTTGTTTTGTTTCAAGCCGTACTCTCTCACGTTCATGGAGCAAGGCGACCTCACGTTCGTGGAGGGCGAGTCCACGTTCGTGTTCTTCTCTCCTCAAGGCAGCTTCGCGTTCTTGTTCTTCTCTCCTCAAAGTAGTTCACGTTCTCTGAGGGCGATTTTCTTCCCTTCTTAAGCAGCCTCACGTTCGTGTTCTTCCCTTCGTATGGCAGCTGCTTCTCTTTGCTGTTCGCGGGCTTCCCTTTGCTGCTCACGTTCAATCTTGGCCAGTTCAATTGGAGTTTCATCGTTGCCAAATCAGTTTTTCCTGCAATATAGTAAGTTTCATGAGTTTCAGAGTCTATCTTACCTTGCTCTAAATAGTAA
>NW_025565936.1:0-25142 GCF_020424385.1 Procambarus clarkii | reverse complement strand
AATAAAAAGGGCTAAGGCACCCCCCCCCCCCCAAGCCTCCGCACGCTGCCTCTCTACACCTACTTTATTAAAGGTCAACACCACTGAAATTGGATTATTAAACCTGAAGTAAAACTCAAAATATCCGCCACAATCTGTATCCTTAGAAACACCAGTGGCACTCCCCTCAGTCTGGGAGACACCAGTGGCACTCCCTTTAGTCTGGGAGACACCAGTGGCACTCCCCTTAGTCTGGGAGACACCAGTGGCACTGCCCTTAGTCTGGGAGACACCAGTGGCACTTCCCTTAGTCTAGGAAACACCAGTGGCACTCCCCACAGTCTAGGAAACACCATCGGCACTCCCCTTAGTGTGGGAGACACCAGTGGCACTCCCCACAGTCTAGGAAACACCAGTGGCACTCCCCACAGTCTGGGAAACACCAGTGGCACTCCCCTTAGTGTGGGAGACACCAGTGGCACTTCCCTTAGTCTAGGAAACACCAGCGGAACTCCCCACAGTCTGGGAAACACCAGTGGCACTCCCCTTAGTGTGGGAGACACCAGTGGCACTCCCCACAGTCTAGGAAACACCAGCGGAACTCCCCACAGTCTGGGAAACACCAGTGGCACTCCCCTTAGTGTGGGAGACACCAGTGGCACTCCCCACAGTCTAGGAAACACCAGTGGCACTCCCCACAGTCTGGGAAACACCAGTGGCACTCCCCACAGTCTGGGAAACACCAGTGGCACTCCTCTTCACTTCAAAATGATACAAGGCTGTAACTGGAGTGCCTCAGGCCAGTTGGGGTCGGCCTCAGAGCCCCCCCCCCCAACCCCTGGGGAAGTATCAGTTCTTATTTTCATCAAGTTTGAAATCGAGGATCTGTTTTGGGGTAGAGTTTTTAAAAGTTTTCACGTCTTCGTAATATTAAATTTTCTAAGAGAGAGAGAGAGGGAAGGAGAGGGGGGGAGGATGAAGAGGGAGAGGAGGATGTTGGAGAGAGGGAGAGGAAAGGGGAAGATGGGGAGGAGGGGAGAGAAGAGAGGTGAGGGAAGAAGTGTGAAAGTTTAAGGGTGATGTTGGGGTGAAAATGTTGAGAGGAAGTGGAGAGGGGGAATAGGGCAAGAGATGTGAGAGAGGTGATACAAGGGAAGAGGGTGCACAAGGAAGGAGAGAGGTGGAGAGGGAGAGATGGGAGCAGAGGATGAGAGATGGACTGTTCCATAGAGAGAGGATGTTAAGAGAGGGGAAGAGGAGGAAAGGGGAGAGAAAGAAAGAGATGATGGGAGAGAGAGAGAGAGAGAGAGAGAGAGAGAGAGAGAGAGAGAGAGAGAGAGAGAGGAGAGAGAGAGAGAGAGAGAGAGAGAGAGAGAGAGAGAGAAGAGAGAGACAGAGAGAGAGACAGAGAGAGAGACAGAGAGAGAGACAGAGAGAGAGAGAGAGAGAGAGAGAGAGAGAGAGAGAGAGAGAGAGAGAGAGAGAGAGAGAGAGAGAGAGAGAGAGAGAGGAGAGAGAGAGAGAACAGACAGAGAGAGACAGAGAGACAGAGAGAGAGAGAGATAGAGACAGAGAGAGAGAGAGAGAGAGAGAGAGAGAGAGAGAGAGAGAGAGAGAGAGAGAGAGAGAGAGAGAGAGAGAGAGAGAGAGAGAGAGAGAGAGAGGAGAGAGAGAGAAGAGAGAGAGAGACAGAGACAGAGACAGAGACAGAGAGAGAGAGAGAGAGAGAGAGAGACAGAGAGACAGAGAGAGAGAGAGCCAGGGACCACTGGCTCATGACAGTTCACCACCAACCACCCTCCGCGGGAACATTATGCTCACCACGACAGCTTACTAACCCGCCAGTAAAGTATACTCTACTTGTGTGCTCAACATCATTCATAACCAAGGTAAACTGAGTATTCACCGAGAAGCGGAGTGCATGTCCTACTCGGAGTGTCTATCCCTCGTCACTCTGACCTGCTGAGATATAACGTTGGGCTTTGGGCCTAAGAAACAATGAGTTACTTGATATCGTTTGAATTATCGCGATAACGTTGTAGTTCTAATTGTCTCTGGTAGAAATTGTTGAGTTAACGTATCTTATGTTTGATGAGTTAACGTGTCTTATGTTTGATGAGTTAACGTGTCTTATGTTTGATGAGTTAACGTATCTTATGTTTGATGAGTTAACGTGTCTTATGTTTGATGAGTTAACGTGTCTTATGTTTGATGAGTTAACGTGTCTTATGTTTGATCCACAAGTACCTGAAAGATTTACTTGACAATGACACATGTATCTGGGCTAAGTTGTCTGTTGTTTCATTACGATTGTAACTATTGGCAAGTTGACGCAATTTAACTTCAAGTTGAAGCAATGTAACTTCAAGTAAAGCAATTTAACTTCAAGTTGAAGCAATTTAGCTTCAACTTGAATCAATTTAATTTAACAATGTTTCTGAATATCAGAATAATTTGATTTCCATTTCATGCACTGTTTCCAATGTAATATAGTCTTGGGTAATAACACTGACAAGACCACAGTTTAATTGATCTACTGAGACGAGTGACAAGCTGTAGTGTAGAGTGAGACAAACCTGGCGGTGCTGGCGCCAGGCCTGGCCTCTATGTGCTCTCCAACTATGTAAAAGACACATCTAACACTTTATGTAGGGCATACGTAAATCTGTGTGTCTATGTATTTACGTATGTAGGTTAGCTTAGCATTTTAAAAGCACCGAATCACCTTCTGTGGTTGATTGTTCAATAAACCCTTGAACTATATGTTTAACACATCTCTAACCCTGTCCATGGAGGACAGAAGAAAATGTATATATGCTGGTTAGCATTGCAAATGTGTGGCCACGTCTGTGGTAGAAAATAATAATAAAAAAAAAACTACCCGCTCCCCCATATGTACTACACCCACACAATACCTCCCTCTTCTACCCACATACAACATTACATGTATACTGACACACTCATTGCTTTATGTTAATTTGTAGATATATCTCCTTTAAAGAGTTTTTGGTTATCTTGAGGTTATCTTGAGATGCTTTCGGGGCTTAGCGTCCCCGCGGCCCGGTCCTCGACCAGTCCTCCTTTTCATTACACATCCCCAGGAAGCAGCCCGTAGCAGCTGTCTAAGTCCACAAGTAAATAAGTCCCAGGGACTTATTTACTGCTAGGTGAACAGTTGCATCAGGGTGAAAGAAACTGCCCATTTGTTTCCGCCTCCGCCGGAGATCGAACCCGGAACCTTAGGACTATGAATCCCGAGCGCTGTCCACTCAGCCGTCAGATCCACAAACATACGTAAAATAATTCCAGTCGGGCGAGAGGATTTCAATCTTAAACTAACAACTTTCTTAATGATTGTGCACACTTGTCTTGTCAACAAATCTTGTCTTCTCAACAAATTTCGTAAATACGCTTTAGTTTAGCGCGCGTCAGTATACCTTATATGGTATACTGACGTCAGAGGTATATATGTAAGTATACCTCTGACCTATTGAGTAACACCTCCCATGTCCCAAGTAAATATTTACACAAATTAGCGTCTGTTGATATAATTTAATGGCAGGTAAGTTAAAGTAATATTTATATACATTAAACACCTTGAGAATGTTGGTAAGTTGACCGCTTGTTTCACCGTAAACATGATGCTTTGGTTGGGAGTGTCGGAGCAGTCCGCGCTCGTGGCTTTGGTTCCACTTAAGGGCTGTCATCTTTGTTACTGCTACAACTGGCATAGTTACCTTTACTACTAGCACTAGAGGTACTTATCTTTACTACTAGCACTAGGGGTACTTATCTTTACTGCTAGCACTAGGGTACATATCTTCACTACTGGCACTAGGGGTACTTATCTTTACTACTAGCACTAGGGGTACTTATCTTTACTGCTAGCACTAGGGTACATATCTTCACTACTGGCACTAGGGGTACTTATCTTTACTACTAGCACTAGGGGTACTTATCTTTACTACTGGCACTAGGGTACTTATCTTTACTACTAGCACTAGGGGTACTTATCTTTACTACTAGCACTAGGGGTACTTATCTTTACTACTAGCACTAGGGGTACTTATCTTTACTACTAGCACTAGGGGTACTTATCTTTACTACTAGCACTAGGGGTACTTATCTTTACTACTAGCACTAGGGGTACTTATCTTTACTACTGGCACTAGGGTACTTATCTTTACTACTAGCACTAGGGTACTTATCTTTACTGCTAGCACTAGGGGTACTTATCTTTACTACTAGCACTAGGGGTACTTATCTTTACTACTAACAGTAGGATAATAATCTTTACTACTAGCACTAGGATAGGTATCTTTACTAATAATAATTCACTTTACTACTAGAATGATTCATTGAGTGAATCATGGCACTCAAGATAATAATCTTTAGTACTAGGATACTTATCTCTAAAATTCATTCACCTTCCCACTATTACTAGATTCATAATCCTATTTTTATTTTGTTTTGTAATTCAAACTGATATTAAGAACGTGTTGGGAGCCACAGTTTGTTTACTAAATTACCGTCTTGCTGCAATTGCTTGCTTCAAGACGGTAGTTTCAATCCACTCAACACCTGGACCAGGATGCATTTCCGTAACCATTATGAAAGGTCTTTCCCATACATCTTTCCTCATAGCGGCTTTATTTACAATTACTAAACACTTTACGAGTCCCGAAAATTTAGATTCCAAGGTTATAATTGTTGTAAACAACATCGTAGGGCTTCGTAGTATTATTATTAATAAATATAAAGAAAGCCGATTGTGTAAATAGTTGACGAATTATGGCTATGAATCACTTGTTGATGAGAGGAGGAGAAGGAGGGCGGCGTTGGAGCTCTCTCTCTCTCCTTACTTGGGGATGGTGGGTTCCATGTACCGCGCTAAACTGTCATGTCTCGCGGTGCACGCCAAGCATCTTCAGTGCCCGTCACACCTCATATCTCACTTTGTTAATGCATGTGCAAATCATAATATTCATTACAATCATATAACATTGGCATATCACTCCTTAGTAGCCCCCACCAAGATGGCCCATATAAGAGTGGTGACCTCTGGCCCACATAAGAGTGGTGACCTCTGGCCCACATAAGAGTGGTGACCTCTGGCCCACATAAGAGTGGTGACCTCTGGCCCACATAAGAGTGGTGACCTCTGGCCCACATAAGAGTGGTGACCTCTGGCCCACATAAGAGTGGTGACCTCTGGCCCACAGAAGACTGGTCACCTCTGGCCCCACATAAGAGTAGTGACCTCTGGCCCCACATGAGAGTAGTGACCTCTGTGTAAGCTACTCCCAGAAGCACCACACACTGGCTAAGTACGACTCAGTAACCACACTAAAGACCATGCAAATACCTGAGAGAATGTCACTAAGTTGCCTTAAGTTGGAAAGTTACTTCAAAGTGCAGTGGAGAGAGTGAGGATGATCACACAACTTATACAAGACTCATTTCAACATGTATTACTGGGTACAGCCCATTGGAGCCTTCTGTAGGATTTTCACATACAGATTTCACATACACATACATATTATGTGTGTTTAATTTACATATGTATTGATATATATATGAGTAACGTTATGTAAGTTTCTGTCTTGTTTTGTAGCCTATTCTTTGGCTTGGTGCATGTGGTCTTCAAGCGTTACCTCACTTGATATATTTTACTTTGTGGTGGATAACACTGGTGGATAACATTGGTGGATAACACTCGTGAATAACATTGTGGTGGATAACACTGGTGGATAACACTGTGGTGGCTAACATTGTGGTGGATAACATTGCAGTGGATAACACTGGTGGATAACATTGTGGTGGATAACACTGGTGGATAACATTGTGGTGGATAACACTGGTGGATAACACTGTGGTGGCTAACATTGTGGTGGATAACATTGCAGTGGATAACACTGGTGGATAACATTGTGGTGGATAATATTATTTTGGTTTCATTACTGTACAACTATTTTACATACAACTATTTGCATACAAATATTAAATATGTAGCAGAGGTGTGATGTCTCCACGTGAAGAGACGTATCAAAGAGAGAGAGAGAAACTGAACAGTGAGAGACGCGACAAAAGGGGACACATCAACACAAGTGGAAAGAACGTTAAGGAAAGTTTCATAACGCCATCTGCAGGTAGCTAGAAATTGCACACATTCATAACAATAACTTTGCAGTAGAGCTCCGAGGAGGCTATCCTTGTCAAGCAGTTCTGGGGGCGGGAGGAACGCCTGGCACGTCCTCTCCTAACCTACCAGAGGACCCAAAACAGAAAACGGGACAGTACGACACTTTCGCGAGCCGCTTACGTTTTCTAGTACGGCGATTTTTGGACTTGTGTAACGCATACGAGCGAAAAGCGACGTGCTTTGTAGGAGGACAGGTTGCTGTGTCGTAGCCCGAGCACAGCCCCCTCTCCCTCACAGACCAAACACAGCCCCCTCTCCCTCACAGACCAAACACAGCCCCCTCTCCCTCACAGACCAAACACAGCCCCCTCTCCCTCACAGACCAAACACAGCCCCCTGTCCCTCACAGACCAAACACAGCCCCCTCTCCCTCACAGACCAAACACAGCCTCCTCTCCCTCACAGACCAAACACAGCCTCCTCTCCCTCACAGACCAAACACAGCCCCTCTCCCTCACAGACCAAACACAGCCTCCTCTCCCTCAAAGACCAAACACAGTCCCCTCTCCCTCACAGACCAAACACAGCCCCTCTCCCTCACAGACCAAACACAGCCCCCTCTCCCTCACAGACCAAACACAGCCCCCCTCTCCCTCACAGACCAAACACAGCCCCCTCTCCCTCAAAGACCAAACACAGTCCCCTCTCCCTCACAGACCAAACACAGCCCCTCTCCCTCACAGACCAAACACAGCCCCTCTCCCCCACAGACCAAACACAGTCCCCCTCTTCCTCACAGACCAAACACAGCCCCCTCTCCCCCACAGACCAAACACAGCCCCTCTCCCTCACAGACCGAACAGCCCCCTCTCCCCCACAGACCAAACACAGCCCCTCTCTCCCCACAGACCAAACACATCCCCTCTCCCCCACAGACCAAACACAGCCCCCTCTCCCTCACAGACCAAACACAGCCCCCTCTCCCGCACAGACCAAACACAGTCCCCTCTCCCCCATAGAGCAAACACATCCCCTCTCCCCCACAGACCAAACACAGCCCCTCTCCTTCACAGACCAAACACAGCCCCTCTCCCTCACAGACCAAACACAGTCCCCTCTCCCTCACAGACCAAACACAGCCCCTCTCCCTCACAGACCAAACACAGCCCCCTCTCCCTCACAGACCAAACACAGCCCCTCTCCCTCACAGACCAAACACAGCCCCCTCTCCCTCACAGACCAAACACAGCCCCCTCTCCCTCACAGACCAAACACAGCCCCCTCTCCCTCACAGACCAAACACAGCCCCCTCTCCCTCACAGACCAAACACAGGCCCCCCTCTCCCTCACAGACCAAACACAGCCCCCTCTCCCTCACAGACCAAACACAGCCCCTCTCCCTCACAGACCAAACACAGCCCCTCTCCCTCACAGACCAAACACAGCCCCTCTCCCTCACAGACCGAACAGCCCCCTCTCCCCCACAGACCAAACACAGCCCCCTCTCCCTCACAGACCAAACACAGCCCCTCTCCCTCACAGACCGAACAGCCCCCTCTCCCCCACAGACCAAACACAGCCCTCTCTCCCTCACAGACCAAACACAGCCCCCTCTCCCTCACAGACCAAACACAGCCCCTCTCTCCCCCACAGACCAAACCCATCCCCTCTCCCCCACAGACCAAACACAGCCCCCTCTCCCTCACAGACCAAACACAGCCCCCTCTCCCTCACAGACCAAACACAGCCCCTCTCTCCCCCACAGACCAAACACATCCCCTCTCCCCCACAGACCAAACACAGCCCCCTCTCCCTCACAGACCAAACACAGCCCCCTCTCCCTCACAGACCAAACACAGTCCCCTCTCCCCCATAGAGCAAACACATCCCCTCTCCCCCACAGACCAAACACAGCCCCCTCTCCCTCACAGACCAGAGCAAGGTGGTGGAGGATGGGGGAGAGAGTGGCACTATAGCCAGCGACAGAGAGCAGCACCATTACCACTATTAGGTCCATGGTGGGTAAGTGGCAGCCAGGGTGATGTATGGTGGCGGCCCGCCTGCCTACCTGATGGAGCTGGCAGAGGACCTGTTGCTCTGGGGGGAGTCACAACGGCGTCTCCACCGCCTCACAATCCTCCACCAACCGTGTGTTCCCTTCACTGACAACTCTTAACAACCCGGCAAGTTTACTCTTGTATAGTTTCAGTTTTCTGTAATTTGTTTTGATTAGGAAGCTCTTTTTTTCATCATTGTAGTTCGTTTGTGATATGTTAAGGCAATTAGATACCAGCTGCGTTTATATATATTCCATTTGTGTATCAGGATATCTTAAAGATAAGATTTGTTTTAGAGTTGCAGGGAAAAACGAGAGATTGGGGAAATGTTAGAATGAGTTCGAGGAAGGGGGTAGGGTGCAGTACGACAACTGCTGCTTGGTCTCCCCGGCACCACACTTCTCACGGCCAGCTCCAGGCCCACACTGACGTCTGGCACCGCTTGCTCACTCGGGCTCTTCCTGCCCTCAGCCACGCACGCTCGCACGCACTCTCTCTGATGCTCGCACGCACTCTCTCTCTCTCACCCCTCTCTCACGCTCGCACGCACTCTCTCTCTCACCCCTCGCACGCACTCTCTCTCTCACACTCGCACGCACTCTCTCTCTCTCACCCCTCGCACGCACTCTCACGCTCGCACGCACTCTCTCTCATGCTCGCACGCACTCTCTCTCATGCTCGCACGCACTCTCTCTCTCTCACCCCTCTCTCACGCTCGCACGCACTCTCTCTCACCCCTCGCACGCACTCTCTCTCTCTCATGCTCGCACGCACTCTCTCTCTCACCCCTCGCACGCACTCTCTCTCTCACCCCTCGCACGCACTCTCTCTCATGCTCGGTCGCACTCTCTCTCTCACCCCTCGCACGCACTCTCTCTCTCTCACCCCTCTCTCACACTCGAACGCACTCTCTCACCCCTCACTCGCACGCACTCTCTCTCTCTTCCCTCTCTCACTCACCCTTCTCACACTCGCACGCTCTCTCTCTCTCTCTCTCTCTCTCTCTCTCTCTCTCTCTCTCTCTCTCTCTCTCTCTCTCTCTCTCTCTCTCTCTCTCTCACACGCACTCTCCCCCCCCCTGCCCCTCACACACAGACACTCACACCGTGCCCGTGCACAATCAGCCGTAGTGGTGTCCTCCTGCACACCCCGACACACCAACCAGGTAATTGATGGGTGATTTAAGGCCAGGGTTAAGTCCCGCAGGACCTGGAACAAGGAGAGGGCGGCGGGACCTAATGGTCCGGTCCACCAGATTGTGTGTGGAGGAGGTGCTGGCGGGGGGGGGGGGGAGGCTGTAAACTGTGGTGTACCTTAGTATTTGTTTATGTGAAGTAATGTGAGGTGAGGAAGGGGTCGCGGGGTAGGGAACGTGGCCCAGGTATTGGCCAGGAAAGATGGCGGGCTTCTTGTCCTACATGACCTGGGAACCGGTCGGCCGAGCGGACAGCACGCTGGACTTGTGATCCTGTGGTCCTGGGTTCGATCCCAGGAGCCGGCGAGAAACAATGGGCAGAGTTTCTTTCACCACCCTGTTACCTAGCAGTCAAATAGGTACTTGGGTGTTAGTCAGCTGTCACGGGCTGCTTCCTGGGGGTGAAGGCCTGGTCGAGGACCGGGCCGCGGGGACACTAAAGCCCCGAAATCATCTCAAGATAACCTCAAGATGACCCGAGATGATCCGTCAGCTTGTAAGCTAAGCTGAGGTAGCTGCCGTCGGCGACAAGTCTTTTTAAGATCATTCACCTCTCAATACATGTTGATCTGCATAAATGCAGGCAGTGGTGAATATAAACATCAGCGTATGTTTATATGCCTTGTGTAATTTATGTTGCGAGTGTGGTAGTGTGGTCCAGCAGCGGGAGCCCAAGAGCTTAGACCGAACTGGCGGCATCTAATACACAATTCATTATTTAAAGCTAAAGTCAAGGCACTTTAAACAATCATAAGCACTGCAGGCGATGAGTCACAATAACGTGGCTGAAGTATGTTAACCAATCAACACACTAGAAGGTGAAGGGACGACGACGTTTCGGTCCGTCAATTGTGGCACACAATCTACTTGAGAATGGTCCAGGACGGACCGAAACGTCGTCGTCCCTTCATTTTCTAGTGTGTGGATTGGTCAATCAATCAATCCTTAACCGTCACCATTCTTCACTGACCATTCATAGAGCGACCGACACGTTCCTTCCATGTCCAACACTCACACATGTTCTGCAGCGTCCACGTGTGTCCTCTCACCCCGCTGGCTCTCTCACTCTGAAGACGCGCTCCTTGTCCGCCTTGCCAATTCCTCTCAGTATCTTGTATGTTGCTATCACGTCCCCTCTGTTTCTTCTCTCCTCCAGGGATGACCACCACAACTACCAGTACTGGCCACACTACCAGCCTGGACCACCACAACTACCAGTACTGGCCACACTACCAGCCTGGACCACCACAACTACCAGTACTGGCCACACTACCAGCCTGGACCACCACAACTACCAGTACTGGCCACACTACCAGCCTGGACCATCACAACTACCAGTACTGACCACACTACCAGCCTGGACCACCACAACTACCAGTACTGGCCACACTACCAACCTGGACCACCACACACCTAAGCATGGACCAGTCAGACTCATCAATAAAACTCTTTAAATCACTATAAATAAAGTCTGGTAATCTCCCCCAAGTCCCAAGGTGAAGAACACTGGAGATCATCACCCTGCAGGTTACGGCAACGTTTGGGCAAATTAAAGAAAAAATCGATAAGAGATAAGAGACGGAGTGAAGCTGTATTGTTAGATGGTAGTTTCAGGGTCAGAGAGTTAGGCCATATTGGACGGTAGTTTCAGGGTCAGAGAGTTAGGCCATATTGGACGGTAGTTTCAGGGTCAGAGAGTTAGGCCATATTGGACGGTAGTTTCAGGGTCAGAGAGTTAGGCCATATTGGACGGTAGTTTCAGGGTCAGAGAGTTAGGCCATATTGGACGGTAGTTTCAGGGTCAGAGAGTTAGGCCATATTGGACGGTAGTTTCAGGGTCAGAGAGTTAGGCCATATTGGACGGTAGTTTCAGGGTCAGAGAGTTAGGCCATATTGGACGGTAGTTTCAGGGTCAGAGAGTTAGGCCATATTGGACGGTAGTTTCAGGGTCAGAGAGTTAGGCCATATTGGACGGTAGTTTCAGGGTCAGAGAGTTAGGCCATATTGGACGGTAGTTTCAGGGTCAGAGAGTTAGGCCATATTGGACGGTAGTTTCAGGGTCAGAGAGTTAGGCCATATTGGACGGTAGTTTCAGGGTCAGAGAGTTAGGCCATATTGGACGGTAGTTTCAGGGTCAGAGAGTTAGGCCATATTGGACGGTAGTTTCAGGGTCAGAGAGTTAGGCCATATTGGACGGTAGTTTCAGGGTCAGAGAGTTAGGCCATATTGGACGGTAGTTTCAGGGTCAGAGAGTTAGGCCATATTGGACGGTAGTTTCAGGGTCAGAGAGTTAGGCCATATTGGACGGTAGTTTCAGGGTCAGAGAGTTAGGCCATATTGGACGGTAGTTTCAGGGTCAGAGAGTTAGGCCATATTGGACGGTAGTTTTAGAGCCAGGGAGTTAGGCCATATTGGACGGTAGTTTTAGAGCCAGGGAGTTAGGCCATATTGGACGGTAATAATTTCAGGGCCAGGGAGTTAGGCCATATTGGACGGTAATATCAGGGCCAGAGAGTTAGGCCATATTGGACGGTCACTCTCCTTGGCTCCGTGTGCTGTGTCTAAACTCACTTTCACTAACTCTTAGACGACGCTCTTTGAAGACAAAGAGCAAAACAATGATACTCTTAATATTCGAACTGTGTCGTGAAGATAGATGTCTTCCTGCAGTAATTTATGACACAGGAAGTGGACTTAGTGATGGAATACTCTTCAAATGTCAACCATATTTTTGACTCCTCAGGGTTGGCCGTACACTGTCAACCATATTTTTGACTCCTCAGGGTTGGCCGTACACTGTCAACCATATTTTTGACTCCTCAGGGTTGGCCGTACACTGTCAACCATATTCTTGACTCCTCAGGGTTGAGTGACAACTTGATTTCTAGTGAAGGTGAGCTTGCAGTGTCTTGGTTACCTCCTATTATCGTTCTATGATGATGATGATGATAATGATGAGGATGATGATGATGACAATGATGATGAAGATGATGACGAAGATGATGGATATCGTCACCACCCTTTATGGTGAGGATAACGGAGTGTCCTCGATACTGTGGACGAAGAATGTGTTCATTTGAGAGTTCGTTACGAGGTAGTAAGGTGCCGGCCACAGTCATACAGTGGTGGTGTGGCCCAAGGGCTACACTGCACCTTCCTACACTGTAGTAAAGTCTTGCATCACAACCATGTAACGCTGTTATAATTGGTTGACAATACTGATAGCGTAATGGGAAAGTACTTGATTCGATCAGGAAATATGTGAGAGATTGGAAACATTACTGGGAGAGACTCCCAGGGTGACACAACCACTACTCCCACCCCACACATCAACACCAGGAGAGACTCCCAGGGTGACACACCCACTACACCCAAGGTCACACTTTGTCCATGGTCACACTTTGTCCAAGGTCACACTTTGTCCATGGTCACACTTTGTCCATGGCCACACTTTGTCCATGGCCACACTTTCTCCATGGCCACACTTTGTCCATGGCCACACTTTGTCCATGGTCACACTTTGTCCATGGCCACACTTTGTCCATGGTCACACTTTGTCCATGGCCACACTTTGTCCAAGGTCACACTTTGTCCAAGGTCACACTTTGTCCATGGCCACACTTTGTCCATGGTCACACTTTGTCCATGGCCACACTTTGTCCAAGGTCACACTTTGTCCAAGGTCACACTTTGTCCAAGGTCACACTTTGTCCATGGTCACACTTTGTCCATGGCCACACTTTGTCCAAGGTCACACTTTGTCCAAGGTCACACTTTGTCCATGGTCACACTTTGTCCATGGTCACACTTTGTCCATGGCCACACTTTGTCCAAGGTCACACTTTGTCCAAGGTCACACTTTGTCCATGGCCACACTTTGTCCATGGTCACACTTTGTCCATGGCCACACTTTGTCCAAGGTCACACTTTGTCCAAGGTCACACTTTGTCCAAGGTCACACTTTGTCCATGGTCACACTTTGTCCATGGCCACACTTTGTCCAAGGTCACACTTTGTCCAAGGTCACACTTTGTCCATGGTCACACTTTGTTCAAGGTCACACTTTGTCCATGGTCACACTTTGTCCAAGGTCACACTTTGTCCATGGTCACACTTTGTCCAAGGTCACACTTTGTCCAAGGTCACACTTTGTCCATGGCCACACTTTGTCCATGGCCACACTTTGTCCAAGGTCACACTTTGTCCAAGGTCACACTTTGTCCATGGTCACACTTTGTACATGGCCACACTTTGTCCATGGCCACACTTTGTCCAAGGTCACACTTTGTCCAAGGTCACACTTTGTCCATGGTCACACTTTGTCCAAGGTCACACTTTGTCCAAGGTCACACTTTGTCCATGGTCACACTTTGTCCATGGTCACACTTTGTCCAAGGTCACACTTTGTCCATGGCCACACTTTGTCCAAGGTCACACTTTGCCCATGGTCACACTTTGTCCATGGCCACACTTTGTCCATGGCCACACTTTGCCCATAGTCACACTTTGTCCAAGGTCACACTTTGTCCATGGCCACACTTTGTTCAAGGTCACACTTTGCCCATGGTCACACTTTGTCCATGGCCACACTTTGCCCAAGGCCAAAAAATGGTGTACAAGAAAATAGTAGCGGCACGCGAAATTGACAGTGTCTCATTTTCTGTTCGTGGGTCCTCTGGTAACATTTATTCGGTTAGGTTAGGGCACTTTAGTATGACCCTTTCTTGACGTTGGGAACGCTGGCGAGAACGGGCTGCGGCGATGCACACCTCCCCTTAAGTCCCATCGCCATCAAACTCATCACCCCTACAACACCAACGATTACCCCCTTGCCATTTACTCTGAGTGGAAAATACGCCATATTCCCTTAAATAAATTCCTCTACCATTAAATAGCAATCCTGCAAATCCTTCCCATCCATTATTTTCTATATAAAAAGTACTACCTGCTCCCCACAACAGCACCTTTCTCTAAAAGCCCCCTACTGCTCCTCTACCACACCAAGCTACGTCTTCCTCCATCGCGAAGTTTGTTCGTTTGACGGGAAATTGGCGGGAGTCCAGGTGTGATGATGGCGGCCACCTGTGGCTCACCTGTTGATGCCGCACACAGGAGGACAAGTCCGGGGAAACACAGACACAAGGAAAGACAATCTCACACACACACACAGGATCTCGCGGTCGACCTGACAGTGTTCGGGATTCACAGTCCACAATCCCGGGTTCGATTCTTTGTCGAGCCAGAATCAAACGGGGAGTTTCTTTCACGTGTTGTCTCTGTTTACCTAGATCTAAATAGGTATTAGGATGGTCGAATAAATGGCTACCAGATTTCAACGCTGATAAATGCAAGGCAATTATACAGTAATTTGTAAAGTAGCAAGGAAGGCAGGAAAGACAGAGGCACTCACACACACACACACACACACACACACACACACACACACACACACACACACACACACACACACACACACACACACACACACACACACACATCTATAAAGCTGTGATAAAGCAGGACAATGTTTTAGCAAGAGTAATCAGATATTGTGCCTTAACACAGTATACGTGAGGCCATGAATAATGCAGAGCAGCCCAGGCACGCCTGACGACAAGCATTACCCGACCTCTTGGTTACTGGGGTGGCTCTCTCCTCCCTTCACACTGCTGGGGTGGCTCTCTCCTCCCTTCACACTGCTGGGGTGGCTCTCTCCTCCCTTCACACTGCTGGGGTGGCTCTCTTCTCCCGCCACACTGCTGGGGTGGCTCTCTCCTCCCTTCACACTGCTGGCTGGCTCTCTCCTCCCTTCACACTGCTGGGGTGGCTCTCTCCTCCCTTCACACTGCTGGGGTGGCTCTCTCCTCCCTTCACACTGCTGTGGTGGCTCTCTCCTCCCTTCACACTGCTGGGGTGGCTCTCTCCTCCCTTCACACTGCTGGGGTGGCTCTCTCTTCCCTTCACACTGCTGGGGTGGCTCTCTCCTCCCTTCACACTGCTGGGGGTGGCTCTCTCCTCCCTTCACACTGCTGGGGTGGCTCTCTCCTCCCTTCACACTGCTGGGGTGGCTCTCTCCTCCCTTCACACTGCTGGGGTGGCTCTCTCCTCCCTTCACACTGCTGGGTGGCTCTCTCCTCCCTTCACACTGCTGGGGTGGCTCTCTCCTCCCTTCACACTGCTGGGGGTGGCTCTCTCCTCCCTTCACACGCCATGTCTTACTGCCTCTATGTACCGCTCCCTCCCAATTCGACAGATCAGTCTCTTATGTGAAAACTGTCATTAAGGAAGTAGGTAAACCTGAATTTGATGGTTGTTCCGGGGACCATCTGAACTGGAATCCGGAGGTGAGGTCCCTTGGATAGAGCTTTTTGTGCCAGATTCCCAGGTGAGTTATTTGGATAGAACTGAGCCAGAGATAGGGGGAACAGGTTAAGGGTTTGCTATCCGGGAGCTGGAATTGGTGATATTGTTAACAACATGAATGATATTATGGCTGGAAATGGGAACAAACCCATTATTTGTATCAGTGCAGGTGGAAATGATGTTGGACGAGTTAGGAGTGAGGCACTGATACAGAGGTTTAAGACAGCCATAGAATTAGTTAGGAGCAAGGGAGGAATCCCGATCATATGTGGCATTCTTCCAAGAAAGGGAGTTGGAAATGAATGGTTGTCGAGGGCACTTGGTGTCAATTGCCGACTGGACAAATATTGCAAATCAAATGCAATATCATTCATTGATAACTGGGAACACTTCTATGGAAGAAATGACATGTATGCTCGGGATGGGGTTCATTTATCTAGGGCTGGGGTTGTTGCTGTTGCCAACTCGTTGGAACCTGTGGTTGGAGGGGTTTGTTTGGGTTTAAACTGTTAGTAGATAGTGGTATGGGAATTGATATGGAGAAAGGAGGTAATAAAAGTATGTGTTTGTGGGAGAAACAAATTGGCAAAATGATCAGGGAAAGAGAAGGGCCTCAAAATAACAATACACTTAGGGTATATTACACTAACAGTAGGAGTCTAAGAAACAAAATAAACGATTTAAATGCTCTTGTCTGCACAGAAACAATAGATATTATTGCACTTACCGAAACGTGGATGAATGTAGAAAATAGAGAACTATTAGCTGAATATCAAATAAATGGATTTAAACTATTTCACACAGATAGATATATTAGACGAGGAGGGGGAGTAGCCATATATGTTAGGGAAAATTTGAAATGTAGTCTCAAAGAGGGAATCAAAACTGAGCCACACACAGAAACTATTTGGCTAGAATTAAACGAAAAAGCTAAAAATCTTATAATAGGAGTTATATACAGGCCACCAAACTTAGACAGAATGGAAGCAAAGCACCTATGGGATGAAATATCTAGAGCATCTAAGTCTAACAGTATTTGTGTCATGGGTGACTTTAATTTTAGTGGAATAAACTGGATTAACAGAACAGGGAATAATGAAGCAGAAGATTTTCTAGAATTAATTGACGATTGCTTTCTTAAGCAACACATTAAGGAACCAACGCGGGAAAATAATATTTTAGACTTAGTGTTAACTAACAGGGAAACACAAATTAATGACATCGAAATAGGGAGTGAGCTAGGGAACAGTGATCACAAAGAAATCAGATTTAGCATAGAATGGAATAGATTTGTAGGAGAAAATTCTGTTAAAGTGCCAGATTTTCGAAAAGCTGATTTTAATAGCCTAAGAAATTTTTTGGGTGAAATAGAATGGAAAGTCCTGGGCATAGGGGGTGGGCCGGTCTTGGAGCGAGACGTGAACCCAGCGACGAGTGATGTAAAAAGGGATTTCGATGTGGATTCAAAATATAACTTATTTAAAAATATTCTAAGCAAAGCACAGGAACGTAGTATACCATACAAATTGAATAGATCGAATAATAATGACCCGAAATGGATAACAAAGGATCTGAAGAACCTTATAGGTAGAAAGAGAGCTTGGTACAAAAGGATTAAGAATGGGGAAGTCAGTTTAGAACAAGAATTCGTCCAACTGGTTAGAAATGTTAAAAAAGAGATAAGGAGGGCAAAAAGAAACTGAAGTTCGAATAGCAGGCCAAGCAAAGACAAATCCTAAAGGTTTTTTTCAGTTATATCGAACAAATATTAGGGAAAGGATAGGTCCATTAAAAACAGGTCAGATAACTGATAATGACGAAGAAATGAGTAGTATATTTAATAAATATTTTATTTCTGTATTTACTAAAGAGGAACTTAACCAGCGGCAGATAACTTAAAACACCATTCTGGTGTTTTAAGTTATCAAACAAACTCCACTAAACTGCATTGCCCGTTGGACAAACTCCACCCAACTACACCGTCCCGTTGGACAAACTCCACCCAACTACACCGTCCCGTTGGACAAACTCCACCCAACTACACCGTCCCGTTGGACAAACTCCACCCAACTACACCGTCCCGTTGGACAAACTCCACCCAACTACACCGTCCCGTTGGACAAACTCCACCCAACTACACCGTCCCGTTGGACAAACTCCACCCAACTACACCGTCCCGTTGGACAAACTCCACCCAACTACACCGTCCCGTTGGACAAACTCCACCCAACTACACCGTCCCGTTGGACAAACTCCACCCAACTACACCGTCCCGTTGGACAAAATCCACCCAACTGCATTACCAGTTGGACAGACTCTTCTCCGTTCCATCGCCTCCGTCGGAAGATTTCAAGTCCATATCATTGGCGTGTTATGGTGCCGGGCAGGTTGTGGGGGTCGGAGTAGCGTGGTCGATGGCTGGAACTGAGCATCACGACATGTCCAAATATCACTTTACAACGCTGGCAACTTAATAAAGTTTAAGTGATTAACAAGCTTAAGTGTATCTTTGGTGACCTTGAGCGGTCAGGGCATTTATTTACTCATGATTTAACGACAAGAAGTTATTGAGACATTGAGTACCTGCCTTGGGTTATCCTGGTAACCCCAACTGGTGTTAACCCCAACTGGTGTTAGACAGGTCTGAAACTTGTATGGAGTGAGAGTTGGGCTTTAACTCGTCAGGTTACTGGTGCAGGGAAAGCAGATGGTAATGTAGTTATGTCCACAAAAGGGTGTCGATAACTGCATTATTAAAACTGTGGTGGAATTTTGTTTGGGGTGAAAAATATGTTGTTTTTTTATTATTTACTGAAAATTGCGTGTGTCTTTCTCTGGGGTTATTGAATATATATGCCAGGAGACTTTTATTTTGTTATTATTCATCCTAACACAACACAGTGGGAGTACGTGGGAGCATAGTAGAGGGGCTACACCCTAACACAGCACAGTGGGAGTACGTGGTAGCATAGTACAGAGGCTATATCCTAACACAGCACAGTGGGAGTACGTGGGAGCATAATACCACCATGGGTGCCCCCTACACATGGGAGACAAGGCAGCGTCCTCCCACACGACACAGACCAGCACCTCCCAGGCTGCCCTGTGTAATGGACCAACCCTATTTGTCTTTATTTCTGTGTCTGGCGCTCACGCTATACGAACATACACTATCATTTTTTTGTTAAATGCAACAGACTTCAGAGGAATTTTGATATCAAAATACAAAATTGCTGGTAATTCATAAATGTTGTATACGTGCGTGTTATTTTCATGTATTTTTATAACCTACGGAATTTCAATAGTTTGAATGTAGTGTCGTTGTTTCTATGATTTTTTGTTGGTTAATAGAAATGAAAGAGTAATTATTCAAGCATTGAACGGCATTTTATAATGAATGAATAATATATATATATATCATTGTTCTCTCTTATCTATGCAAGCAGTTTTTTATTAAAAATTTGTGTAACAATTTGTCAATGGGTGTGAATATGTGTTTTATATTACAGATAATCAAAACAGAGACTCCAGTGCAGTCAATTAATAATTTTGTTTACTATTATCATTTATTTCAAGGTTTATAATACTTAAATAATCCGCTTATTGATTACAGTTATCGATTACAGTTATGCGACCGAGACATATTTTGTTATCATATATGTATGTTATTGAAAGATGTAGTAACGTAGTAGTAGTAGTAGTAGTAGTAGTAGTAGTAGTAGTAGTAGTAGTAGTAGTAGTAGTAGTAGTAGTAGTAGTAGTAGTAGTAATAGTAACATTATTGTTCAACATTTGTCTTGTGCTGTGTATCTGGACACTATTGAATGAAACACAGCCAAACCTTGCATAGCTTATCCAAAAAATATGACCTAAGGAGAACTCTTTATCTGGGATTGAACCCGTCCTCTGACTATGCTTTTCCATGCAGCCACCACCTCCCAGAAAACGCACATTCGTGAATAGTAACAAACCGTCCGTTAAAAATCATATATATATATATATATATATATATATATATATGTCGTACCTAATAGCCAGAACGCACTTCTCAGCCTATTATTCAAGGCCCGATTTGCCTAATAAGCCAAGTTTCCATGAATTAATGTTTTTTCGTCTACCTAACCTACCTAACCTAACCTAACCTAGCTTTTTTTGGCTACCTAACCTAACCTTACCTATAAATATAGGTTAGGTTAGGTTAGGTAGGGTTGGTTAGGTTCGGTCATATATTTACGTTAATTTTAACTCCAATAAAAAAAATTGACCTCATACATAGAGAAAAGGGTTGCTTTATCATTTCATAAGAAAAAAATTATAGTAAATATATTAATTCAGGAAAACTTGGCTTATTAGGCAAATCGGGCCTTGAATAGTAGGCTGAGAAGTGCGTTCTGGCTATTAGGTACGACATATATATATATATATATATATATATATATATATATATATATATATATATATATATATATATATATATATATGAAAAGCTGCATGAACGCGCAAGCCATATATCACTGAGAACTCTTTGACCCGGCCAGGATTCGAACCTATACCGTCCAGGATCACCCCTAAACGTACAAGGACGTTTAGGGGTGAAAAAGAACAAGGACGTCAGTGTCTGGTAGGGACAGCTGGGGGGACTAGGGAAGGTCGCCCGCTGGAGTGAGAAGTATTACACCGATGGGGACGATGAGTGACACGATGTGGCCCCTCGTATTATGATATATTTTATTGCTTCTCAGTTCTCTGTACCGGCGTCCACTCTACGCTTCTTTATCCTTCCTTTACTCATCTTTATTTCATATTTCATGATGTTGCTACTGCTTCCTTTATCCACCTCGTCTCTTCCTCCACCTCTACATTATTCCTTCTCTTACTCTTCTTCTTTATCCTCCCTTCCTCTTCCTCCTCTCTCTTACCTAGCCTTCAGTTCCCCCTCCTGCTCCTGCAGCCATTCATCCACCGCGAGCAAGTAACACTTGCGTAAAAAGGTACTTGAAGGTGTTGCCAGGAGGTAGAAAGGGCACGCCCCGGCCCTTCACCCTTCCCACCACTCCTGTGTCTGCCTGTCCCTCATATATACCTTACCTTACCTCTCCCTCTCACCATTCCTCGCCCCTCCTTTACCACCACTCCTCATTTTCCCCTTTCCTCTTGGGAAACATGACTTTGTAGATCGATTGGCCAATGAGGCTTGTAGGAAAGAAAACATTGAATATGACTTTGGACTGTCTAATGCAATTATTAGAAACATTCAAATTAAAGAAAATAATTCAGATTTAGAAGAACTAAGAAATGCCCAGAGACCTGGAAGCTACAGTATTAAAAGTTATGACAAGTTCTGTAATAATAGGTATTTGTATGGTCAGCACAGTAACCGGACCAGGCAATGTGATGTAGTCATTGTGGTAATTAACCTTGGCTATAGACACATCTGGCAGGTTAGTGAGGCTGAGCCACTACCACAATATTCAGATTGTAAACTCTGTGATAAACCTTTAATACACTCACTAGAACACTATATTGTTGAATATGAAACTGTAAGTCTTTAGACCTCCTGGCCTATTGTACCACCAACTGTGTAACTATTTCATTGACTCAGGTGCTCTGGACGACATCCTAACAATTTATCCAAAATTTGCTTGTCCATTTTAAAGAATGAAGAACAGTTTTATTTATATTACTTCTAAGCTGCATCACTTATGAACCCATCCCTGCCCTTGTGTGGCAGTGTACAATAGAAAGTTGTTTTCACATATTCATACATTAAAACATTGATTGTAACTATGATATATATATATATATATATATATATATATATATATATATATATATATATATATATATATATATATATATATATATATGCTTCAGTCTACAGTTTAGACCTATTGTTTTGTGTATGACCCTCTGTCCTGTGTGACAGTGAATACCAGCATTATCCTCACTTTAATAAGACTTAATTGAAATCCTCAGATTAGGCAAAATTTTAATTAATTTTGTCAATAAAGATGTTAATAATAATAAATCCTCTCCTGCCTTCTCAACTCTTCCACTTCCCTCCCATAATATTCCTCCACTATTCTTTCAACCTTTCTCAAAGCCCCAGCAAGTTCTCTTTCGCCTCTCCTCACTTCTTCCATCTCATCTCTCCCACTCCCTCTCGTCTCTCCCACTCCCTCTCATCTCCCACTCCCTCTCATTCCACTCTCTCCCTATTCCTCCTGCTTCAATCCTTTTCAGTCTTCTGTTCCTCATTGTGTCCACTTCCCACTACTGCTGCCCCATAACCTGCCCCACTACTGCTGCCCCATAACCTGCCCCAGAACCTGCCCCACTACTGCTGCCCCATAACCTGCCCCACTACTGCTGCCCCATAACCTGCCCCACTACTGCTGCCCCATAACCTGCCCCATAACCTGCCCCACTACTGCTGCCCCATAACCTGCCCCACTACTGCTGCCCCATAACCTGCCCCACTACTGCTGCCCCATAACCTGCCCCACTACTGCTGCCCCACTACTGCTGCCCCATAACCTGCCCCACTACTGCTGCCCCATAACCTGCCCCACTACCCCTGCCCCATAACCTGCCCCACTACTGCTGCCCCATAACCTGCCCCACTACTGCTGCCCCATAACCTGCCCCACTACCCCTGCCCCATAACCTGCCCCACTCCCCCTGCCCCATAACCTGCCCCACTACCCCTGCCCCATAACCTGCCCCACTACTGCTGCCCCATAACCTGCCCCACTACTGCTGCCCCATAACCTGCCCCACTACCCCTGCCCCATAACCTGCCCCACTCCCCCTGCCCCATAACCTGCCCCACTCCCCCTGCCCCATAACCTGCCCCACTCCCCCTGCCCCATAACCTGCCCCACTACCCCTGGCAATGAGCGACCTCGGGCATGGATCACCTCGTAAAGAAGGATCACGTTCGCATCTACCTGAAGGGTCGCCAAGCGTTAACGAGATGTTTTAACGAGCCCTCTTTAAACAGCCTCGTCCGCAACCCTGGTCTTGTTCCTCCTTCCCTCTCCCACCCTCCCACCCTCCTTCCCTGTCCCTCTCTCTCCCTCTCTCCCTCTCTCTCTCCTCTCCCTCTCCTTTCCTCCCTCCCTCCTACTTGAACAACCAGGAGGAGACTACTTAATTAGCCTGATACATACATATATATATATATATATATATATATATATATATATATATATATATATATATAATATTATGCAGACGTAGAGACGACCGAGATGAATGACATGAATAATGTGAAGGATACTCTTGAGATGATTGACATGACTAAGGTGAATGACTCTACTAAGATGACTGACATGACTAAGGTGAATTATATTACTACAAACCTGACATGAACTTTGTGAAGATTTTACTTTGTGGTTTGATAGATATGTTCATCTTTATGAACAAGACTGTTTGTCTTTTTGAATTTGAATAAAATGTAAGCAACCTGTTCTAATCTAACTTGGCCTAATCTAACCTGGCCTAATCTAATCTGAACTAATCTAACCTGGCCTAATCTAATCTGAACTAATCTAACCTGGCCTAGCATTCTTTAATTCTGCCTAACATAGGTAAACTAAAGCCCAATTAAGATAATAAATGTAACCAATATATTTTTATAATATAAAGATCAGGTTAACTTGTTAAATTAAATAAAACTTGAGTTATTTAGATTTTAGAACATACAAAATCCCTCGGGCTATTAGGCATGTGGTCCTTGCTTACTAGGCCTATTAGTGCGGCTCTGGCCCACTAGGTAAGCATTACAATGCCATACACAGACAAATCACATTATCGTGATATATCAGTGAACAAATCCACAGCAGCCGTGATGGGGGTTCGAACCTATGTGTTGGGTGTTCCCAGATGCACGCTCTAGTCTACTGCGCCACGACATGGTCAAAACAATTGCAACCTGGAGTACTAGTGCACCCACAAGGATCCCGGTATGAAAGAGTGGCGTCAGAGGTAGTGGGACGACTGAGACCCAGTGCTGGGGGGTTATCTTGAGATTATCTTGAGATGATTTCGTTTTTTTTTTTAGTGTCCTCGCGGCCCGGTCCTCGACCAGACCTCCACCCCCAGGAGGCAGCCAGTGACAGCTGACTAACACCCAGGTACCTATTTTACTGCTAGGTAACAGGGGCATAGGGTGAAAGAAACTCTGCCCATTGTTTCCCGCCGGCGCCTGGGATCGAACCCAGGACCACAGGATCACCAGTCCCGCGTGCTGTCCGCTCGGCCGACCGGGACCGGCTCCCCATGGAGCCGGTGGGGGGGAGGGGGAACTGTGTGAAAAACCGCTTCGGTTTCATGATCATTATATTATCTGATAATAATAATTTTAATTCTAATCATGACCTAAGTGTAGTTACAGGATGAGAGCTACGCTCGTGGTGTCCCGTCTTCCCAGTACTCTTTGTCGTATAACGCTTTGAAACTACTGACGGTTTTGGCCTCCACCACCTTCTCACTTAACTTGTTCCAACCGTCTACCACTCTGTTTGCAAAAGAAAACTTTCTAATATTTTTTCGGCACCTTTGTTTCCTTAGCTTGAATCTGTGTCCTCTTGTTCTTGAAGTTGCTGGTTTCAGGAATTCCTCTTTGTCAATTTGGTCGATTCCTGTTAGTATTTTGTAAGTGGTGATCATATCACCTCTTTTCCTCTATCTACTAGTTTTGGCATGTTTAACGTCTCTAGTCTCTCCTCGTAGCTTTTTTCAGTTCCGGAAGCCATTTTGTAGCATGCTGTTGCACCTTTTCCAATTTATTTATGTGCTGCTTGAGATTTGGTCACCACACAACTGCTGCATATTCCAGTTTTGGTCTCACAAAAGTCATGAACAGTTTCTCTAGTATTTCACCATCAATATAATTAAAAGCAAGTCTGAAGTTGGAAAAGCGACACATACGCTCCTCTCACAATGTTCTTTATGTGTTCCTCTGGCGACAGCTTACTATCCAAAACCACCCCCCTAGGTCTTGTTCTTTATTAGTTCTGTAATTCCTTTCCACATAATTTGTAAGTTGTGTGTGGACTATTTTCTCCAAATCCACATTCCATATCATGGCCTTTATTCACATTGAATTCTATTTGCCACTTGGTGGTCCAAGCACTTATTTTATCTAGATCAATTTGATCTGAAGGCATTACAATCGTCTGCGTCTCCTATCTTCCCCAGTATCTTAGCATCATCCACAAACATGTTCATATAATTCTGTATTCCTTCTGGTAGATCATTTATGTAGACGATGAGCATTACTGGTGCAAGAACTGAACCCTGTGGTACTCCGCTAGTAACACTCCTCCAGTCAGATACATTGTCTCTGATTACTGCCCTCATCTGTCTGTCAGTTAGAAAAAAATTCATCCATGTCAGAAGT
>NW_025565935.1:0-99858 GCF_020424385.1 Procambarus clarkii | reverse complement strand
GCAGCCCTTAAGAACCCTAGTCTTAGTTAAAAAAAAATCATGGAAACTGCAGAAACTATTGGCCCATACGAGGCAACTCCTATTTATATCAACCCAAACTCATTCATATATATGTCTAACCTACGCATGAAACAATCAAGGGACCCTATTATGTTACCCGGTAATTGGTTCCACAAATCAACAACCCTCTTACCGATCCAGTATTTACCCAGGTCTTTCCTAAATCGAAACTAATCCAAGTTATACCCATTGTTTCCTGTTCTGTTATGTGTTGATACTTTTAATACTCCATTAAGGTGGCAAAAGCCACAACCTCAGCCCTAGATAAATGCACCCCATCCCGTGCAAACATATCATTTCTCCCGTACAAGTGTTCCCAGTTATCAATAAATGATATTACAATTGATTTACGATACGTGTCCAGTCGGCAGTTGACACCAAGTGCCCTCGACAACCATTCATTTCCACCTCCCCCTTTCTCAGAAGAAGTCCACATATAACACAACTCCCTCCCTCGCTCCTAACTAATTCCATAGTTGCCTTAAACCTCTGCATTAGTACCTCCTAACTCGTCCTATATAGATTATAATTCTGGTAATACTAATGACTACTTCCTGTGATGATGATGTACTGACTCTTATACAATGACTCTACTATGATTGGTATGAAAGCTTTCCCAATTACATGTGAGATTTTTCTCTACGCCTACCTCCCTTAAGAGGTGGACTACAAGTTTAAAGTCTGCTCACGGCAGTTAAGCATGAGTCCAGTAGAAAAAGGAAAGCGGGAGCAAACCGCCAGGCCTCCACCACCAAGGGTGAAAACCTGTCCACAATAGGCCGCTGGCTCCTCCTAGTTAAACAGGACGTTAAAACTAATAAAGGGTAACCGACGGGTTCTCACAATCAAATATTTATATTTGAAGTGGCGCTATGAATTGGAATTCGAATTCCCAAGAACAGCCGCCTTATCAAGATCACATCAACATTTAATCATATGCAGAAATATAGTGGAATAATATGGTTGAAGGGTTGACATCAAAGACTGTTTTCTATAACATAACAATTTATAATAACAAGAGACTAACTACTACATTACCGAGTTTACGTTACGTTAATGTCCATCCAGTGGCACAATAACAAGCAGCTAAATAGCAACCCTTGCTGTGAGGCTGCATACTGAACTAACCTGAACACAGGTGTGCCCACTGATGACGCAATATTGCAAATCAAAGAAAAATATCACAGACTAAGTTACACCACAGCGAATGGTTACGTTATTGTACATCAAGTGGCATTTGCAACACAGCTATTCAGCAGCCCCTCGAGAAGTGACAGCAGGCTCCATCTTGCTGACACTTCGGGCTGACACATGAACTAACTGAACAAATGAAGGATCCACTGAAACAAAGACACAAGCAGGCAATCAATAGTGTCTCGGTTTCCCTGACAGCTACTATAATCACAAGCTTAGGGGTCCTCCCGCCCCCCAGGAGAGACCCACGTAACTAGGCGGACGTCTAACAGTGACTCCCCCCTATCACAACCCCGTGTGAACACTCTTTGCAACTCCCACTAAGAGGTTGCCCTGTTGTAACCCTATACACCGACAGGCAAGGCGGGAATTCTGGGACACAGCTCCGCAGATCCCTAGTATGACTCTACTCTCGTCACCAGACGACAACCAAAAGAAATTGCCTGAAGTGATTAATTACGTTAATTGACTGATCGCAGCAGTCAGCAACAAAGTACTATGGTAATCACAAACAATGTTCAAATACTCCGTGTAAACAACAACATCAACACCTGGTGAGTTCACTAAGTGGCGATTACTAATTATCTTTAATTAGCTACGAATGCTTAATCACTCTGTCCGCAGACAGAGCTGATCAGTCCAACGAATTACGGAAGCTTAATTACAGCGCAATTGACTCCGATCACAGCAGACCGTCAACCCCTTACGTTAATTACTCAACGACAGCTCGTTAAATCGTTAACACTACGTTAGTCTTCACTTGACAATTCCTCCACTGCGTGAACTTCACTGTGACTGTTGCCTTTACACGTCCCTACGTTAATCATTAACACTTGTCTCTCTTGTTAACAATAACTCAACATATTCCAACACACTTGACTCCTTGCAAGTATTCAGTGAGTAATTCTCAATTAAGGTCAAACGGACCACTAATTACATCCCCATTGAGTTACGTTAACTAAGCCTACCCTAACTTGGTAGCGTCTTCCACAGTCTGTGTCAAAAAATTACTAGTGAGTGTTAATTACCCTAATTAGGGCACTAATTACTGCTGAGCCATTAATTACCTGTCACCAGGACCGATAATTAATCATCCATAAATACGTCTCACTCCGCACTGCCTAAGCAGGTCTCATCAAACACTGTGAATTCACGGGAAAGGAGTTAATTACCCTAATTAACAAGATGTGCCAATAATCCACTGTCCTCAGAAAGGATATGATTAATACAACGATTTATGCTAGCTCCATGACCTCGCTTTACCGAGTCACCGGAGCTCTCCAATGCTAATTACTCAACCAATTAACATGAGCCACTAATTGCCCCTGAAAGGTAATTAGTCTCGAGCATATTACGTTAACACAAATACTGACAGACTCTGACAGAACCTCTCCCACTACGTGAATTCATGATGAGAAGGCTAATTACTTAATTAGCTAGAGTGGTCAATTAACTGTCACATGGACAATTAATTGCTCCCGAGACGTATCTCATTATAGCTCAACACTGTTCCCTTAACAGCCCCCACTCACTCCCCAATACTAAGTGTGCACCCCTTATCCAGTTAATTACCCCTTAATTAACTCACTGAATCCTTAAGTCCTCAACAAACTTAAAGAACAAAGTAACCCCAGCGTTACATAGGTCACACTATAATGGCATGCAACAACATAAAAGCACTGCCCACACAATAAAAACACACGGTTGTGGAACACACACACAAGTATACTAATATTACTGCCCCCCCTCTTTTACTTCTTGCACCTGATTGCAAAGGACTACTGTGAACACACACATACCTCAGCCAGGCAATTAACCCATCAATTGCCTGCTCTCATTAAGTACTGAAAATTCCCCTGAATAATCCTAGAGGTCCCTTAAACCCTCAACACAGTTCCTGGGGCAATAATATTGTATACTGATAACAACACTGCACAAACCTGCAACATAATGATGCCGTCAGCATACCCCGCATGCTAATGACATCATTAGGCAATCAGTCAGCAATCACCTCTACTGACTACCACACAACACAGTACATAGACATGCAAATGAACACATAGAAATGGCCTTCACATACTCTCTGAAAATTATATCACCAAATAATATGTACTAATTACACAGACTTCAGGGGTCCTCACTGACACTCCTGACTACCTCTAATGATTATAATTTTACCGTACTCTATGGCATTAATCCAGCCTGAACGATTATATAGAATCGACAGGCTGGATCACTTATATGGTAAATCTCTACACTGACTGGTCACACACTCCAGTCAGTCTACACACTTATACTACCATACAGCGTGGTCCCGTGTATAATCTCTATCTCCAGGTACCGCCCCTACCCGACACCTGGATCCCACTGACAGCTGCCCCCCAGCTGTTTTTTCCTAGCCTGGCGAGGCTCTGAGATAACTCTTACCGGGAACATCCACCGGTACTCATCACACTGTAATAGTACTCATTTCTACTCCTTTCTACTGCCTTATTTTTCCTCATTACCAAAGTTACTACCACACTAGCTGACAACACTTAGCTGCTTGCTCCTCATGCGTCGACAAGATGTGGCCCTAGGCTGTCCCGGGAAAGTGGCCAAGGCATGTGGCCAAGGCAGGTGGCCACAGCGCCCCTCTCGAGCTGAGAGAGGGGGGGGGGGGGGGTTTGGTAGCCTGGGGTGGCCAACGTGCGGGTGGCCTGAGTGGCGCGTGACGTGATACCACCCCACCGGCCGGGCGGGGTGGTGTTTGCCTGGGTGGGAAGCCCACCCGCGGGCGGGCGGGCGCGCACATGGCGCTTGCCTCTGGCTGGCTGGCTGGCACCCACCAGCATACACACGTGGGTGGAAGATCACTTACACTCCCATCAAACCAGCATGCTCGCTCGTACACTCGGGTGACAATGGCCGGCGGCGTCACCACATGGACACTGCCAGGTGGAATGCAAAGTCCAACATGGGCCTGTAATATCACATACGCTTACACTGCCCAACATCAATTGTCCATTGCCACTAGACAGGATACTCTCACACCTGTTACACCCTGAGGCTCTGCCAGCCTGCCTCATGCGTTCACACAGTCAACTGTCTCTTAGCTTTTTACTGTTTCTTCCTTAAATCCCTAGCCCCAATTCACTTAATTAGGTCTTGACACAACCCCTGATGCAGGAGTGCCACCAATCGAGTAATTTGGACGACAGAAGCGATTAACAGGGGGTGGAGGCGGCAAACGTGCCGCCCCCACCCAAACACCTCCTCCTTCCCTGGCCGCCCAATTCAAACTCCCGATTTCGCGGGCTAACGAACACCAGATACCCATACCTCTTCCCTACAATGCCTAGACCAATCCGCTTGGAGCCGGCACAGCTCCTCATGCCGCCCCCAATCAGAATTCTTCGCGCCAAACTAGGCTTGGACCACACGTGCCCCAAACCATCACCTCTCTCCGTCACCCTCGGGCGTCCCGTGACGTCACAAGGAGGGTGAGGCCTAGAGTGGCGTGATGTCTCCCATGTGGGGGGGGGTGGGGGGGAGAGGCAGCACTCACCCCGCTCTCCCCCCCCCCCCCCACCTAACGGTTTTAGTCCAAGTAACTCACATCCTACTTCACAGAAACAGGAAAATCTCTGTAATTCTCTCTACAGAGCAATCACAGACTTCTAACTACTCTCAATGATAGTTCGTGACATAAGCTTTCATTCAACACCCAACAAGCATATGATATTTTGAAAGCTTCAATTTCTAGAGTGTCTAGCCTGCTCTAGAAACTAGGAATTACAAATGCATAATTATTTATGAATAATGTTTTTTATTTGATTCAGGACTAAATTATACTTGTTGTGGTCAGAAAGATCTTGTTGTGGCCTTGAGACGTGTATTGGCCATCGGAAAGTTGCAATAAAAGTATAGACGAGACATACAAGCGCAATACCTGTGTGAGTGAGGCACTCCAGTACGATACCTGAATATGTCAAATTCTCAGGCAAGATACTGGTATAGACATCGAGACACTCCCTATCTCGGAAAACTTCATCTGCTTGAGCAAGCCCGTGAGCTCATGCCTGTAGAGAGGTTTCCTCCCTGGGAGGATGACTCATGCAGGATTATCATCAATGAAATGGCAACAAAAAATCCAACATGATACCACAAGAAATGAGGCACAAGTATCTCGGGGACATTTATACAGAAGGCAGAGATGAACTAGATCAAATTTACACTGATGGGTCATCTAATCCTGTCAATGGCAGGGCTGGTACAGCCCTGCCAGCATTGACACTGTAATTAGGAATAATGCCTTTCAACGCAGAAATGAAGAGAAAGCACATATTGAGAACTATGCCTCTTCAACGCAAGCGGAGCTGCCATTGTTATGGCGTTAAGATTCCTTGAACGAAACACTAATGGCGCAGTGATCTGCACTGACTCAAAAGCAGCACTACAAAGCCTAAGTAAAAATCGGGCCGAGAATCTTGCGATAGTCGCTGAAATTAAGAGAGCTGTGAGGGTACTAATCAACCAGGGAAGAGTCGTCAAGTTTCTGTGGATCCCCTTCTATATTGGAATATGTGGGAATAAACGAGCGAATATGCTGGCTGCTGAAGGCGCTGAAGGAGACCATATTGAATACTTCATACCCAAGACTCTGCTACAAATTAGAGGTATTGTCAGGCAACATCACCGTGACAAGGTAATTGAGGAAAGGAGGATAGAAGCACAAACCAGTGAATCTGTATACTGGTACAACATGGTTGCAGCTGGCAATCCCAATCATTATGGACGAAGAGGAGGAGGACGCGGGAGAGAATCAGTAATAGCAAGAATCCGTCTTGGATACAAATATCCATGGCGATTCGGAATGGAAACAACAGCTGAGCAGCAGAGTTGCAGAATCTGTGATGAGAGTGACGGACACCACCTTGACCACTACCTGAAAGAATGTGAACACCTGAGAGACATTAGAAATATGTGTAGAATAATAAACCCCACATTGTTTGAGTTAGGAAAATACTATTTGTCAAATATTGATACTGTTCTTAAAAGATTACCCCATTTTGCACCCGCAAGATAACGTAAGATTTTAAGGGTTGACAGATGTTAATCTTCTTGTTTGAGGAGCTGTTCACTTGAGACAGTTAAGCAAGTCCCAGCTGTGTCTGGGTACAAGTGACAGGATGAACAATCCAGCGGGTTTTCTTCCTATTGGGGAGTGTTGTACATGCTGCTATGGCGGTAGGTCCACTCACAGGATGAGTGGCGCTGCCCAATAAACTCGCCCCTCGGGGCAAAATTTAAAAAACGAAGCCAGAATATAATAATTTATTTCTTTAACGTTTTAAAAAAAATGATTGTGTTGTGCTATTACAGACTGTGCAGATGATTGTAGCGACACTAACACCTCTTCTTCACTCTTTTTTTTTTTTTGCAACATTGTTCATAACTTGCAAGATCTATACTGATTAAATTTTCAGCATGTCTTCCTTAATATATTGACCGTCCACCTGACATTATTGTGAGCTCCCCCCCCCCCCCCTTCTCCCTCCCTCCCCCCCACCACTACCTCCACCCTTCTTCCTCCCCCCACCCTCTACCCCCCCCCCCACCCTTCTACCTCCCCCCCAACCACTACCCCCCCCCCACCCTTCTCCCTCCCCCCCAACCACTACCCCCCCACCCTTCTCCCTCCCCCCCACCTCTACCCCCCACCCTTCTCCCTCTCCCCCTCACCACTACCCCCCCCCCCTTCTCCCTCCCCCCCAACCACTACCCAACCCACCCTTCTCCCCCCCCTACCACTACCCCCTCACCCTTCTCCCTCATCCCCATCCCCAACCACTACCCCCACCCTTCTCCCTCATCCCCACCCCTACCACCACTAGCCCCCTCCTACCCTTCTCCCTCACCCCCACCCCCCCAACCACTACCCCCCACCCTTTCCCCCTCATCCCCACCCCCAACTACTACCCCCCACCCTTCCCCCTCATCCCCACCCCCAACCTCTACCCCCACCCTTCTCCCTCCCCCCAACCACTACCCCCCCACCCTTCTCCCTCATCCCCACCCCCAACCACTACCCCCCACCCTTCTCCTTCATCCCCACTCCCAACCACTACCACCCCCCCTCACCCCACCCCCAACCACTACCCCCCCCCACCCTTCTCCCTCCCCCCCCACTACCCCCCCACCCTTCTCATCCCCACCCCCAACCACTACCCCCACCCCTACCCCCAACCACTACCCCCCACCCTTCTCCCCCCCCCCCCCCAACCACTACCCCCCCCCCACCCTTCTCCCACCCCCAACAACTACCCCCCCCCCCACCCTTCTATCTCATCCCCACAATCCACTACCCCCCCCACCACTCTCCCCTCCCCACCCCCAACCACTACCCCCCCACCCTTCCCCCATCCCCCCCCCAACCCCCCCCCCCACCCTTCTCCCTCATCCCCCCCCCCCAACCACAATCCCCCCCACCCTTCTCCCACATCCCCACCCCCAACCACTACCCCCCCCTACACCCTTCTCCCCACATCCCCACCCCCAACCACTACCCCCCCCCACCCTTCTCCCACATCCCCACCCCCAACCACTACCCCCCCCACCCTTCTCCCTCATCCCCACCCCCAACCACTACCCCCCCACCCTTCTCCCTCATCCCCCCCCCCACCACTACCCCCCCACCCCTTCTCCCTCATCCCCTCCCCCAACCACTACCCCCCCCCACCCTTCTCCCTCATCCCCCCCCCAACCACTACCCCCACCCCTTCTCCCTCATCCCCCCCCCAACCACTACCCCTCCCCCCTTCTCCCTCATCCCCTCCCCCAACCACTACCTCCCCTACCCTTCTCCCTCATCCCCACCCCCAACCACTACCCTCCCCACCCTTCTCCCTCATCCCCTACCCCAACTACTACCCCCCCCCCTTCTCCCTCATCCCCTCACCCAACCACTACCCTCCCCCACCCTTCTCCCTCATCCCCCCCCCCAACCACTACCCCTCCCCCACCCTTCTCCCTCATCCCCCCCCCAACCACTACCCCCCCCCCCTTCTCTCTTACCCTTTCTCCCTCATCCCCACCCCCACAACCACTACCCCCCCCACCCTTACCCTTCTCCCTCATCCCCACCCCCAACCACTACCCTCCCCACCCATTATCCCACATCCCCACCCAACCCTACCCCCACCCAACCTTCTCCCTCATCCCCACCCCCAACCACTACCCCCCCCCACCCTTCTCTCTCATCCCTCCCCCAACCACTACCCCCCCCCCACCCTTCTCCCTCATCCCCACCCCCAACCACTACCCCCCCCCACCCTTCTCCCCTCATCCCCCCCCCCCAACCACTACCCCCCCACCACCCTTCTCCCACATCCCCACCCCAAACCACTACCCACACCCCAACCTTCTCCCTCATTCCCACCCTCAACCACTACCCCCACCCACCCTTCTCCCTCATCCCCACCCCAACCACTGGCCCCCCCACCCTTCTCCCTCATCACCACCCCCCAACCACTACCCCCCACCCTTTCCCCCTCATCCCACCCCCAACTACTACTGCCCACCGTTCCCCCTCATCCCCACCCCCACCACTACCCCCCAACCTTCCCCCTCCCCCCAACCACTACCCGCCACCCTTCTCCTTCATCCCCACTCCCAACCACTTCCCCCCCCCACCCGCAACAACTACCCCCCCCACACCCTTCTATCTCGTCGCCACCTCCAACCACTACTTCCCCCCCACCCCCAACCACTAACCCCACCACCCTTCTTCTCCCTCATCCCCACCCCCGACCACTACCCCCCACCCTTCCCCCTCATCCCCCCCAACCACAATCCCCCCCCACCCTTCTCCCACATCCCCACCCCCAACCACTACCCCCCCCCCCCTCTTCTCTCTCATCCCCACCCCCAACCACATCCCCCACCGTTTCCCCCCCTCATCCCCACCCACAACTACTACCCCCCCACCCTTCCCCGTCATCCCCACCCCCAACCACTACCCCCCCCCCCCACCCTTCTCCCTCCCCCCCCTCTCCCTCATCCCCTCCCCCAACCACTATTCCCTCTTCTCCCTCATCCCCAACTACTACCCCCCCCCCCTTCTCCCTCATCCCCACCCCCAACCACTACCCCCCCACCCTTCTCCCTCATCCCCTACCCCAACCACTACCCCTACCCCACCCTTCTCCCTCACCACTACCCCTCCCCCACCCCTCTCCCTAATCCCCTACCTCAACCACAACCCCTCCCCCACCCTTCTCCCTCATCCCCACCCCCAACCACTACCCCTCCCCCACCCTTCTCCCTCATCCCCTACCTCAACCACTACCCTGCCCTACCCTTCTCGCTCATCCCCTCCCCCCAACCACTACCCCTCCCCCCCTTCTCCCTCATCCCCCCCCCCAACCACTACCCCTCCCCCACCCTTCTCCCTCATCCCCTACCTCAACCACTACCCCTCCCCCACCCTTCTCCCTCATCCCCTACCTCAACCACTACCCCCCCCCCACCCTTCTCCCTCATTCCCTACCCCAACCACTTCCCCTCCCCCACCCTTCTCCCTCATCCCCCACCCTCAACCATTACCCCCCCCCCCCTTCTCCCTCATCCTCACCCCCAACCACTACCCCCCACCACCCTTCTCCCTCATCCCCATCCCCCACTACCCCCCCAACCACTACCCCCCCACGTCTAACCACTACCCCCCCTCTCCCTCAACCCCCACCCCCAACCACTATACCCCCCCCCCACCCTTCTCCCTCATCCCCCACCCCCAACCACTACCTCCCCCCCCACCCTTCTCCCTCATCCCCACCCCCAACTACTACCCCCCCCACCAACCTTCTCCCACATCCCCACCCCCACTACCACCCTACCCCTCCCCACCCTTCTCCCACGTCCCCACCCCAAACCAATACCCCCACCTTCTCCCTCATCCCCACCCCCAACCACTACCCCCCACCACCCTTCTCCCACATCCCCACCCCCAACCACTACCCCCCCCCACCCTCTAACCACTACCCCCCGTCTCCCTCATTCCCACCCCCAACCACTACCTCCCCCACCCTTCTCCCTCATCCCCACCCCCAACTACTACCCCCACCAACCTTCTCCCACATCCCCACCCCCAACCACTACCCCTCCCCACCCTTCTCCCACATCCCCACCCCAAACCATACCCCCACCCTTCTCCCTCATCCCCACCCTCACCACTACCCCCCCACCCTTCTCCCTCATCCCCACTCCCAACCACTACCCACCACCCTTCTCCCACATCCCCACCCCCACCACGACCCCCCCACCTCTAACCACTACCCCCCCTCTCCCTCATCCCCACCCCCAACCACTACCCCCACCCTTCTCCCTCATCCCCTCCCCCAACCACTACACCTCCCCCACCCTTCTCCCTCATCCCTTCCCCCAACCACTACTCCTCCCCCACCCTTCTCCCTCATCCCCACCCCCAACCACTACCCCTCCCACCCTTCTCCCTCATCCCTCCCCCCAACCACTGCCCCCCACCACCCTTCTCCCACATCCCCACCCTCAACCACTACCCCCCCCACCCTTCTCCCTCATCCCCACTCCCAACCACTACCCACCACCCTTCTCCCTCATCCCCAACCGCTATCCCCCACCCTTCTCCCTCATCGATCCCCACCCCCAACCACTACCCCCCCCCCACCCTTCTCACTCGTCCCCGACCCCCAACCACTACCCCCCCACCCTACACTACCCTCCCCACCCCCAACCCCTACCACTACCCTCCCCACCCCCAACCACTACCCCCCCCCACACTTTTCTTCCCTCATCCCCACCCCCCCAGTCACTACCCCCCACCCCCAAACACTACAGTCGTGACGCTGAACCCCCGGTTCATTCCGAACACAACGATTACACCACACATGATTCGCCGCTCTGCTACCGGAGGGCGCTGACGTTCGGCCCGGGCTGTCAGTGTTGACCTGTACCTGCTGCGTGGTGGTCGTCTTGTTGACGGTGTGGTGCGGCCATTGGCCGGGCCTGGCGGGTGTCATGGCGTCGACTAGTGGTGGCCGTGTTCGCCGGGTCGACACCGCCCGGCTTGATTTCTCGGCCCCCATTGACTGGCCCTTGGTGGAGGTTGCCCTTATGGACGTCATGGGTGTTGAGTACCAAGATCTCTACGGTGTTGAGAAACTTTCCCCTACCCGGGTGGCGGTGACATTCTCCTCGGCGCAGGTGTATCAGCTGTTTGTGCGTCGATGGGGTACACGGACGCATGTACTTCCAGGTTCTGCTGTGACGGTGGAGGTCTCCGATCCGTGGGGCCCCCTGACGTATGTGAGCGTTCATGGTGCGCCGGTGCAGTTTCCTGAGGAGGAGCTGTCCGCCGCGTTCCGTCGGTATGGTGAGGTGGTGGGGCAGCGTCATGCCTGTCTGCTTAGTGGGCGCCTGAAGGGGCTCCGTATGGGTGCCCGTACTTTGCGCATGCGGCTCTCTGGGGCTATTCCCTCTCGGGTGGCTGTGTGTGGGTTTTATGTGCGTGTGTTCTACCAGGGGCAGACTCGCTCCTGTTTCCGGTGTGGTGAGGTAGGCCATTTCGCTGCAGCTTGCCGTGCCCCTCGCCCGGAGGACCCATCGGTTTTCCATGCGGATGATTTTCCACTTCTGCCGGAGGCTGGGGCGCCCCCAGCGGGCCCGGGCTCTGTGGGTGTGCCTCTGGAGGCGTCGTCCCCAGCTGTCCCTACCTCTCCGTCTGCTGCTGGGTCCTCTGCTCTGTCTGTTGACTCTGATGCTCTCGCGGCTCCTGCTTCGGGTGCGCCTATGCTGGTGGCGGCGGAGGTACATCGCGCCCCGAGTGTCTCCTTGGAATCCGACGTGTGTGGTGTAGTGCCGGAGGGCGACCCGTGTGCAGTGGCCGTGTGCTTCCCGAGGCCAGGGGCGGTGTTGATACTGTGTCTCCTGACGGCCAGCCTAGCGGTGTTCCTGATGCTGGTGCCGTGGCGCAGCCGCCTGCTGTCGCTTGTGCTGTGCCTCCTGTGGTTGCATTGGGCTCTTCTGTTCCTCGACGAAAGCGCGCTCCGAGGGATCGGTCGCATAGCAGGGGCCCCCTGGGAAGAGGATCGAGGCTTCGGGTGGTGTGCCTTTGGCTGGTGCTCCTCCCTCCGCTTCTCCAGTGGTTCCTCCTCCCCCTTCGGAAGCGGGATCTGGGGATGAGCGGGGCATTGAGCGTGGTGTCGGGCTCGGGGCGGCGGAGGCAGTGGAAAAACTGTGGATGGTGTCCTCGACGCCTGGGGCGCCCTCTTCGCATGGTGTATCTCCTGTGATTTTGAAGGCGGTTCCTGGCCGGTCGTCTTCCAGGGTGCGGCAGGGGGTTGAGCCTGGTGGTGTGGATGTGGCTCCCGCTGCGGGTGCGGTTGTGTCCCCTGGGGGACGCGTTGGGTTGGGGGTGTCCTGAGGTTCTCCCGATGGCGCCCTCTGTTGTCTGTGCGTCTTTGAATGTTCGTGGTTTGAATGATCTTGGGGTCCAGTTGGGCCTGTTGGATGTTCTGCAGGAGCAGCGTGTGGATGTGGCTCTGATCCAGGAGCATAATGTTCGTGAGGTGTCTGTGCTGCAGTGTTTAAGTGCGCATTTTCATGTTGTGCTCAACCCGCCGAGGACGTCCTTCGGGGGACGCTTATGTTGTTTTCTAGGAGGGCTTCCTTCTCCGTGCTTCACACGGAGATGGATGAAGATGGGCGGGTTTTGTTTGTGAGGGTTGAGTTTTTGGGGTCGTTCTTCCGTTCCTGACGGTGTACGCCCCCTCGGGGGTGGCTCGCCGTCGGGAAAGGGAGGAGTTTTTTCGGGTGGGGCTTCTCCCTTTCCTGCGTCATGATACGCGGAGTATGGTTTTTGGTGGTGATTTTAACTGTGTGACGAGTGCGCGGGACTGTAGTAGCGCCCGCCCGCAGAATGTCTCGGGTGCGCTGCTGGAGGTGGTGCGTTCTTGCGGTTTCAAGGATGCTGCTGTGCTCTATGGGGGCGAGTTGTCCTTTACTTTTGCTGCGCATGGGGCGCGTTCGCGGATTGATCGCGTGTATGTTACTGGCGGGGGTGTTCTGTGTTTGCTTTCCACACTGTCCCGGTTGCTTTCTCGGACCATAGTCTCGTGGTGGTCCGGGTTGGTGTGCCCAGTCAGGTACGGGTCGGCGCGGGGTGGTGGAAGCTGAATTGTGGGTTGTTGCGTTCTCCGAGGGTTTGTGGGCAGTTTCGGGTTTGGTGGGTCGGGGTTCTCGCCCGGCGGTGTGATTTTCCTTCTGTTTTAGATTGGTGGGAGTGGTGTAAGGAGCAATGTCGGTTGTTTTTTTCGGGTGGCTGCCAAACGTGAGGCTGCTGGAAGGTTTGGGTTGCTGCGGTTGTTCCAGGCAAGGCTTTCGCGGTTGTATGTGCGGTACAATGCTGGGATTGACTGTTTTGGGGAGATTGCGGAGTGTAAGGAGCGTATTTGTGGTTTGCGGAATGAGTGGGCCGAGGGTGTTCGTGTGCGTGCTCGTGTGAGTGAACGTGTTGACGGGGAACGGCTCTCTCCTTATCTTTTAGGGAAGGTGAAGGCTGCGCGGGACGGTGTTCTTTTTACGGCTCTGCAAAGGCCGGATGGGTCTGTTGTTTCGGACACCGGTGGTGTGTTGCATTATGTGCGGCAAGAGTTAGTTGCGCTCTATGGGGAGGTGGTAGGGGACGACGCGATTGCGAAAGGTTTTTTGGGTGGTTGTGCTCCGGGGTTGTCTGCTGCTGATTGTGTTGGTTTGGAGGAAGATGTTTCGTTGGGGGAGCTTTTCGGTGCGGTGAGGTCGTTTCGTTCCGGGAAGGTGCCGGGCTCGGATGGTCTTCCTGTCGAGTTTTATGTTGCCTTTTGGGATGTGTTGGGTGATGTTCTTTTGGAGGTGGTCCGGACTTGCCTCCGGGGTGCGTTCTGCCTGTATCTCAGTGCGTTGGGATTGTGCGGCTGCTCCCGAAGCCGGGCGATTTGCGGTTCTTCTCGAACTGGAGACCCATTACTTTGTTGAATGTGGACTATAAGATCCTGTCCAAGATTTTAGCTGGTCGGTGTCGCCGTGTGGTTGCGTCTGTGGTTTCCGTGGAACAGTTTTGTGGTGTTCCAGGTCGCTCGTTACTGCAGTGCAATGCGTTATTTCGGGATGTGCTTCTGTACGTGTCGGGCTCTCGCTTGTCTGCAGCAATGCTTTGCCTGGATTGGTCTAAGGCTTTTGACCGTGTTTCGTTAGCTTTTGTTTTTCGTGTGTTAGAGAGGCTTGGTTTTCCGCCTTTGTTTGTTCGTTGGGTGCGTATGTTGTACGCTCAGTGTTGCAGTCGGGTTTGCATCAATGGGTTCTTGAGTGCTCCTTTCCCTGTCCGCCGTTCGGTGAGGCAGGGTTGTCCGCTTTCCATGCTCCTTTATGTGCTCTTTCAGGAGCCTTTTTTTCGGGCGGTCAAGGCTTGTGCGTTGATCCGTCCCCCCCGGCTGCCTTCTGATCTTCGGTTACCCATCTGCGGTTATGCGGATGATACCATCCTGTTCGTGGCCTCTGCTGGTTCTGTTCGGGCTGTCCAGGTCGTGGTTGAGAGGTTTGAGTTGGCCACTGGGGCCCAGGTCAATCGTGCCAAATCTGGTCTTATGGGTATCGGTGGGTGGTCCTCTCGCCTTGTGTGGGAGGGGTCTTGGTTTCCGGTGGTCTCCTCTCTGCGAGTTCTGGGGATCACCTGGTTCGCTTCTTACGAGAGATCTTTGGAATTTAATTGGGGTGCGGTTTCTCGTAGTGTTGGTGTTGCGGTTGGGTTGTTGGCTGCGCGCCCGTTAACAATTTATCAGCGGGCGTTGCTTGTTACTTGTAAAGTTCTGTCACGTGTCTGGTTCGTGGCTCGGTGTTTCCCCCTAGATCGCCGGCTGGCTCTGGGGTTGGAACGTCAGGTTTATAGGTACGTGTGGTGTGGTCGTTACCACCCGGTTCGTCGCTCGACGTTGGTGTTAGCGGTGCGGGAAGGTGGGGTTGGTATTCCTGATGTGTTTACCAGGGCTCGGGCGCTGTTCTGGGTCTCGTTGCGTCAGGGTTTAGCGTTGGGTGGGGGCTCAATGCTTTGTGTATTTTTTATTGTTCGGTCCGGTTTAGTTTTTTGGTGGATTGCGGTGTTTGTCGGGAGGTGGCCTTTTGTACCCCTCCTGTTTACTCCTGGGCGGTAGACATTCTTCGGGCTGTCTGTCGTTGTCCGGGTTATATGTCTCTCTCAGTGAAGGCGATTTTTGGGGTTCTATTTTGTCGTGTTCAGCCGCGGGTGGAGTCTTTATTCCCGTGTTGGGATTGGGGGGAGGTGTGGGCGGCGTTAGGGGCGCGGTTTTTTGGCACCGCAGCAGCGGGAGTTGTTGTTTCGCATGTTGCATTTGTCGTTGGCGACAAATGACCGGTTGTGCATGCTGGGTTTGCGTGCCTCTGACGCATGTGTCCACTGTGGTTTGCCTGAAACTCAGTTACATGTTTTCTATTTTTGTGAGAGGCTGAGTGGTTTGCTTGCTTGGTTTCGTGCTGTGTTGGCCGTGGTTTGTGGGCCGGGATGTCGGGGTGGTTTTTTGCCGTTTTTGTTTTTGTCTTTTCCGCGGGGCTCTCGACGGGTGCGTAATACGCTCTGTCTTCTTGTCGCTGACTATGTGTATTGTGTGTGGGTTGGCCGGAGGGAGGGTTATGGGGTTGATAGGGTTTTGGGGTTTTTGAGAGGGCGCTTACGGTTCACCTGGTGGTGGCTGCAGCGTGCTTTTCCGGATGATTTTTGTGGTTGGTTTACTGGTGCGTATGTTCGTGGGGCTGCTTTTGAGTGATTGGTCGTGGGTTGGGCTCGTGGATGTTGGCTGTGGGTTGGTTGGGTGGGTCTGGTTCCGGTTTGTTTTCGGTCCCCGGTCCTCCGATGGGCCTCCTCGGCGGGGGTTGGGCGGGGTGTGTGTGTGTGTGTGGTTGTTTTGTTTCTGTTGTGGTTGCTCCTGTGGGTGTGTGTTTCGTTTGGGTGTGCTTGTGTGTGGGTGTGGTTTATATGTTTTCCCTGGCTCCTGCGTGGGCCTTTTTGTTTGCCTTGTATGGGTTTTATGTTTTGTGCATTTTTGTTCTTTATGGTATGTATGCTTATGTGCTCCTCTGTCTTTGGAGCGTGCCTCTTCTGTCTTTTGTGATTTTCTGTGTGGGGGGTTGGGGTGCCCGGGTTATGTTTTGTCATCCCCCCCTCCCCCCCCTTTTCATGTACTACTGTTCCTGTGTTATGAGTGTTTTTTTTGCCATTACTGATTGTTATTTCTCTTTTTATGTGCCGTGTACTTTGCCTTGTGCTATTTATGTATTATTTATCTGTTCTTTCTTGATTTGTGTTTTGTGTTCTGCCTTTGTATTCTGTCTTTTTAATTATGCTTGAGGAAACGGAGTAGGAAAAAAGAAATGTACTCAGTTATTTCTGTTTGACTTTCAATGTACGTATTTCCATGTTTTTTGTTTAATGTAGTTTTGTAATTTTGCCTCTTAGGGGTTTCGGAGGCCTGTTGTTCTGTACTTTTATGCACCTGTGTTTGGGTTGTTGGGCTGGGCTTGTATGTGCGTTCTCCTTTTGTATTTCTGTACTTAAGGTTGTGTGGAAGTGCCTTTGTTTTATGTTATTTCTATTGTGTGCTATTTATGTCATGTTCTGTTTTTTGTGGTACATACTGTCCCCGTTTCTGGGTTCTCTTTTTTTTGTGCCTTGTGTCATGTGTTTTCTTTCTTGGTTTTTGTTGGGTATGTTTAGTGTATCCATGTTTACTTCCTTTGTTATATTGTCCTGTGTATGTTCATAACTTGTTTGTTCGGCGGGTGTCTGTTTTGTACATTGTGTATTCTTTTATAAAAAAAAAAAAAAAAAAAAAAAAAAAAAAAAAAAAAAAATTACACCACACATACAACATAACACTTCAGCACCCGTTACTACCACCGTGTACTCCTACACACACCAGACCCTCGAGGTGTACCACTAGGTTAGTACAGGAACACAATGAGTGAACATATGGAAGGTATTTAAAGGCCGTCGGGTTTTCTCATTTAATTATAAAGAATAGACTCTGACTAATAATAACATATTAACATACTCTATTTAGTTAAATAAACTCCCAATACCCATAACCCACTTGACCTCCGCGGTCACCACTTGCACTCGTAACTTCCGCCTAAGTCCCTAATACTGAATGATTACTACAACGCTCCACACCCGGTTAGTCTTACATTCAATACTCACATACTGCAGACTTAACTTGGTCACTAAGATCACATCAAGCTCCCGCATAGCTGTCTGCTACACTTCGTTGCTGCCACAGACGGAGACCCGGAGGACTTGCCAGTTCAACTCCCACAACCAGACTGTCTTCAGCCAGCCATGGCCTCACCCCACCTCTCAAGGAAGGTATAATCCGATTAACCTTATCCCTAGAAGCGGTAGCCTTGTTCCTAGAAGCCTGAATCCTCTTCACAGGAATTATTAGTTTGGCTAAGCAGCTGCCGTCTTAATCCCTTGACCTTTCTTGGATATGTGACAGTAGTATGTTTACATATACATTCATATACTTCCAATCCTCATTCTTTAAGTGTTGTAGTAATGATCCTCTAGATGATAATCCCTCCTAACTTGTGGATTACAACACCACTCCCCTCCTTAAACACGCATATGTCCCCATATGCATCATTGCAATGGTTCCGTTGGTGCAAGGACCTGGAGGATGCACCCAGCATATATGTACAACTAAAAATTCATCCAATAAGTTCATCATACACACGATGAACTAATTTAAATTTTCCCCTACATGACTCTGAACACTTCTACAACATGTACATTAAATTCACATCATAACAGGTAAAATAGTCTGTAATTTTTTCCCATCCCCCACAATGCACATATACCTAAACTGCTGACATATAATTACATACAAACATAACCATAAAATTACATGGACCAGGATGCTGGCACTTAAACAAAATGACACTAGTCACTAATATGTACACAACACATATACATCTAAGGTTCTTCATCCTTAGTAACAAGTTAATAACAATTTAACATCTTGCCCTGCACTGTTGACATAAGGGCTTACAATTGACACCCACAATGCTTCACTGGCCTCATCCACAAATGGCCGCATCACTTCTCATATCTTCGTCTCCAATGGTGGCTAGGTAATAGATCCTCCATGACCCAGCCAGAACCCAGGTTGTCCAGCCTGGTGAATGTTGTCAATGTCCCATCGTTGCCCTGGCCTCCAGAGCAACGGAGAGTCCTACCCTAGGGTCATGTCCCCTTGGGTCTATGCTGCCGTCTCGTTCCATGGCACCAACCCCAGAACGCTGTAGATACCTCACAGCTCTCTGGTCATCCTTCCTGGCTGTGCTCACCACAGCTGTAGCACATTACTCTATGTCCATCTGCCCAGAGTGTGTCCACCTGTATTCACACCTTCCCGACCGCTGTATCTGCAAAATATTCCCTCGGAGCCCCCTGGCTCGATCCCATTATTACATGACACCCCCTCGGCTCCTTACTCTCTTCCCGTATATAGCCTGAGCGCAGCTGCAATGGTCCTTATCCCTGCTTTGATGTCAGGGGGCGAATTTCGCCTATAATGTCACATTGGCTTCACTTCCTCCCCCCTTCTTTCCTAGAGTTAAACTGAGTTTAGCGTCATGGCTTCCCTTCTACTCTATCTGAAGCTCTCTGACATGATCCGGAGGACCTTCTCAACCCTAACACTCAGTAATGGTGCCGATGAGGTAATATATATACATACACATATATTATCACAATAAATACCTCATTAAAATAATTTCCGACTTATGTCACTAAAGTCACCGACATGTCAAATACTGCCACTGCCTCGCCTCTAGCGAGATTCCTGTAACAACTTAATTAATGAGAAATTAGTATATCTACTTGGCTCGCAAACTGCAACCACCACCACCTGAAATTTTGAAATTCTACATTGTAATCTTATCCATAAGACTTTCCCACTCCGACACACCATCACCTCTGGTCAACCCAACCACTGATGCCCTCATTATAACACCAAGCCTCTCAACAGCCAGGCTCTGCGTCCTGACGCACCTGACCTCACTAAACTGATACTCACCGTACTGACCACTACCTGGCCTCCTGTGCTACTATGTACTCCACAACACCACACTCAACACCAGGCGTCCAAACACCACTACACTACACCACCCACTACACACGCTACTCTACACCACATTCTACACTCTACCCCACACTCTTCAAAACTACCATGGCAATGCACTAATCTACAGTACATATTATTCTCCTTCTGTGTTCATGACCCCACGAGAGCGGGTCGGATAGCGATGTGTCACCGTCGCCTGTGGACCTTGTCCCCGGTCCTGTGAAGGCTGTTCTGCATTATCCACCCTTGATTGCCAACTCCTCGTACCCCTACCTGTGTCCTCAGCCACTGGTGTGCTCTCCCCTGGCACACTCCCCATCGGGTATGGCTCCTCACTTGCCTGACCGATCAGTGTATAGACACGGTCTGGGTGACAGGAGAACACGTGCCCTGTGTTTAGCACCTTAACCTTAACTTCTGCATTCTTTTTGCTAATTACCCGACTGTTACGGACCCGAGTCTAGCGTCCGGGCATGGAGCGGTGACGACAACGCCATCTGAGGGTCAGCTCCCGAAACCCCCTCCATATGGACAGCGCCATCTAGTGAGGACGGGATATACCGGCCACAGGGGCTGGTTTCCTGTCTTAATCAGCTCGTAACGTAGCCGCTGCTGACCTCTGCTGAGGTGGCACTTAGACAGCAATGCCATCTTTGGAGTGGATAGATGGACGTTTGTGTCTAAGCCTGTAAGTGAGGTGCCCTAGAGTGTCACCAGTACTAATGACGTGTCTGATTACAGAGTTGACCTGGGATTGCTGTATTGGACGATGGGGCAGTCTACCCAAGGCAGCCATAGTCTCTCCACGAGTTTGCTCTGAGGAAGCTGTGAGCCATGCCCGGACATACACTGTTGAGTGTGTTAGCCTGCCTGTGATGTGGCAGTACCAGGATTCGTCTTATCTGGGGGCTGGCTGGTGGAAGAGACTAGCCACTGTGGTGCGGAGAGAGGAGAGTGATCTGTGGAATCACACGAGGCTCCTGCCTAGGGCTCGCAACCCTAGTATTGGTGGTGGAGTGGCCTACACAGCGGAGCTGATTGGAACCTGCCAGCTACAGGCTGGATTTGTGGTTGAAAGCCTCCATGACGGTGCACCCAGTGGGACTGTGATTTGGCTGGCCTGTGGCCAGGGTAGATTCGCCGGGAGAATCAGAGGATTCATCGTGGGCCACGATGAAGAGAACCAGGGCTACTCATCTTGAGCACAGTGGAGCATCCTGTGTCTTCAGAGGAAGACTAATCTGTATATAATAAGTGTAGTTATAGCAAACCCGCGTGTGACTGTGATATATTTATGGTGGTGGTAGCAATATATATACAAAAGTAGTGCATTTGTATCCCTTCCCCTTTAATTTACTTGCGTTACGGAACACACCCCTTGAAAGCCACTACTAACTTGGGGCCGGATACCCAAACTCTAATAACATCAGAGAAGAACCCAGTTGCGACCCAATAGGGCCGTAACATAATTGGCATCCCCAGCGGGATCCGACCCCTTGTCAAGTATGTTTGACAGGGGTGGTGACGTAGCGCAATCCCCTGTAAATAATTCCCCCTGTGTGTAACTATTAGGACGTTATACGTCCTGTGCGGTGCTCGCTGTGATTAAGTGCAATATTGCGTAGTGCGGTGCCCGGTGTAATTACGTGCAACAGTGGCAAGTGAAGTGCCTGGTGCGTTAAGTGCTAAAGTGAAAGCGGTGTGTTAAGTGCTAGTGCTCCATATAAGTGACAATGGCAGAAAAAGCGACCATCGACGATCTGGACGACGTTCAGGCCTTTCTGAACAGGGAGGACTGTCTTACTAGATTGAAATATCTGGGGAAACAGGAACTTGTATTAGTAAGTGCCTATCTGGAGATAAAGATACGTGCCAGTGATTCCTGTGTGGAGATCTTGTCCAAGGTTCACAAGCATTTGAAGGCCTAGGAGAAACAGGAAAGCGAGGCCCAAATTACAAAAGAAAGTGAGGAAGTAGCTTCCACTGAAAAGGAAGATAAGGGCAGTGACATTGAAAGTGATGTAGGTGAGCTGAATATAAGCTTGCTAACTGTCAAAATGCGTGCCTTGGAAATAAATCGCGAGATAGAATGGAAGAAATTAGAAATGGAAAGAGAGAGACAAGAAAAAGAATTAGAGATGAGGCATTTAGAATTAGAAGAAATGAAAGAAGAGCGAGAAAGAGAAGAAAGAAGAGAAGAGAAACGAGAAAGAGAAGCGAGAAAGAGAAGAGAAACGAGAAAGAGAAGAGTGAGAAAGAGAAGAGAAACGAGAAAGAGAAGAGCAAGAAAGAGAAGAGAAACGAGAAAGAGAAGAGCGAGAAACGAGAAAGAGAAGAGCGAGAAACGAGAAAGAGAAGAGCGAGAAACGAGAAAGAGAAGAGCGAGAAAGAGAAGAGAAACGAGAAAGAGAAGAGAAACGAGAAAGAGAAGAGCGAGAGAGAGAAGAAAAAGAAAAAGAGAGACAACATGAGCTAGAAGTATTGTGATTAGGTGGTGGGAGGCAAACAATGGAAACGAGTAGTTTCGATCCGGTAAGGAACATCAAAATGGTCCCGAAGTTCAACGAGAAGGAAGTTTCGAAGTTCTTCGCAGCCTTTGAGAAAGTCGCAGCCTCTTTGGAATGGCCAAAGGAGAATTGGGCCATCATGATAGTCCGTCTTGACTGGGAAGACCCAAATCGCCTACTCCACATTGTCCCTTGATGACTCCGGCGATTACGACAAGGTGAAGAAGGTAGTGCTCATGGCGTACCAATTGATACCCGAGGCTTACAGGCAGAAGTTTAGAAACCTGAAAAAGACCTCGGAGCACACGTTCACCGAATTCGCGACCATCAAGGAACGGCTTTTCCAAGAGTGGTGTGCTTCTCGGAAGGTGGAGATGAAAGAAGACCTCGAGCAGCTCATACTGTTAGAAGACATCAAAGACTGTCTGTCTGGAGACCTGAAGACGTACTTAGAAGAGCAGCAGGTGGAGACCTTGAGTGCGGCAGCCACCATGGCTGAGGAATACATCCTGACGCATAGGCCTTCTGCTAAGTATGTCCCGAGGAATTACCCACGCTCGTTTGGCAAACCTCGTCATGACGAAGAGAGACCCGTCCCACAAAGCGCTGTGAAGACGCCCCCAAGTAGCCCTCGAAGGACTAGTCCTAACAGTCCGAAACACCGTAGTCCGAGGAGGAATATGGTGTGCTGGACTTGTGGGCAGAAAGGGCATGTAAATGCTATGTGCCGAGGCAGAAGAGGTAACGGCCCACGTAGGGAGGTGATGTTAATGAGCTGTGTGACACCACCAGAGGGAACCCCGTCCCTGATGACTAGTCAGGAAGAACCAAGATTGTTTTCCCCTCACACTTCACGCGGGTATGTATCGAGTGATCATACTGGTAGATCAGTTGTAGTGCTCAGAGATAGTGGAGCAGCCCAGTCCCTGATCGTGAGAAACTCGTTACCCGAGGGAGTGAGAGTGGATGGGAGACAAAAGGTTGTCCTGGTCGGGTTTCCTAGGACGCGATATGTTGCCCCCTTAGTGCCGGTACATCTAGACTCGCCTTACTTGAGCGGCACATGTGCGTTGGCAGTAATTGATACCCTCCCTATAGTTGGGATTGACGTGATACTAGCCAACGACTTGGTGACAGGTTGGGACTACAAACATCTCAAGGTTGTGGACGAGCCAGCCGGAGCAGACATAAGGTCTGAAGTAACAATAGGAGACAGTGGTAATATCCAGGTACAGGCAGACGGACTACTTAACTTGTCTAAATCTCCCTCTCACCCACAGATCGACAGCATTTTAGCAGAGTCTCCTGATTCTTCTCCCGACAAGGAACATGAGGTTACGATGGCAGAAGCAACTGAGCAAGAAGAGAGGTCTTGGGTACAAACACCCACGGATACCCTAGAGTCTGGAGTGAAGGCACCTGAGTACTTGCGGTATGGCAAAGTACCACATTCATTGAACCGGCCAGAGATTCCCCAGACATCAGAGGTATCTGAGGTATGTACGAAAGTTCTAGTGCCCTCTTCGGTCCAAACCAGGCTAATGGATATAGCCGGCTATGGACATAACAGGCTCATGAAACTTATCCCTAAGTTAGCCAAATGTTTCTTAGCGGTATTTTTTGTTCTTGTGTGTGTTCTCAGTAAGGACCAGTGGATGACCCGACAGATGATGGCTCCCTTGAACATCGTGAAGAGATCCCAGGGATTAGAGACGTGCACTGTGAGTGTTGCAGTCAAAGAAGGGACCTGGAAGGTGATGGTAGGTACAGGAGTATGAGATGTGATATTATGAGTGACTGTTTCCGACAGGTTGACACCCCCCCCCGCGTGATTGCTGAGCCTGGATGCAGCGTTATGCGGAACGTTGGTCGGCCTGATGGTGGCAGAGCGAACTCCATCTTCGATGTACGAACAGCCCTGTTGGGACTAGGTGTGGGCCTAGATGAGGTGTATGCTGTGAGTACTGATTTAACTATCGCTGTCACTCTAAATTATCAGACCCCTGTATTCCAGGTTCCCGTCTCCCTGAAGGACTACCGGACCGGTACCAGAAATGCTGTCTGTGGCCAGCCATCATCGGTGCCACGACACATGGAAGTGTCGATTCGCCCCAGATCGCGTCTATACCGATCCTTACTCGAGGACGTGAGATTATGCCCCTGCTTGACACCTCTGTGGAGGTGTGGGAAGTCACATCAGGCAGATCATTGCCTTCCATCTTCAAGTTTCTTTTATGCCAGAGTTGCCCATTAGGACAGTTCTGTGGACAAGACATCCTCACCATTTCAGTTCATAGAGTATGTGAGTCCATTTGGAGTTGTACCCATGGCGTTGTCGTCACCGCTCCGTGCACGGAGCGGTGTCGTCCCCCATAGCCACCAGGCTACGGGGCCTCATAGCCTGGTGGATAGCGCGCAGGACTCGTAATTCTGTGGCGCGGGTTCGATTCCCGCACGAGGCAGAAACAAATGGGCAAAGTTTCTTTCACCCTGAATGCCCCTGTTACCTAGCAGTAAATAGGTACCTTGGAGTTAGTCAGCTGTCACGGGCTGCTTCCTGGGGGTGGAGGCCTGGTCGAGGACCGGGCCGTGGGGACACTAAAAAAGCCCCGAAATCATCTCAAGATAACCTCAAGATAAGATGTACTAATTTGTTTTTGTTTTTTTCTTAGAGACCCAAACCAAATTCTTTTTGGTGGGGAGGTGTTACGGACCCAAATCTAGCGTCCGGGCACGGAGCGATGACGACAACGCCATCTGTGGGTCAGCTCCCGAAACCCCCTCCAAATGGACAGCGCCATCTAGTGAGGACGGGATATACCGGCCACAGGGGCTGGTTTCCCATCTTAATCAGCTCGTAACGTAGCCGCTGCTGACCTCTGCTGAGGTGGCACTTAGACAGCAATGCCATCTTTGGAGTGGATAGATGGACGTTTGTGTCTAAGCCTGTAAGTGAGGTGCCCTAGAGTGTCACCAGTACTAATGACGTGTCTGATTACAGAGTCGACCTGGGATTGCTGTATTGGACGATGGGGCAGTCTACCCAAGGCAGCCATAGTCTCTCCACGAGTTTGCTCTGAGGAAGCAGTGAGCCACGCCCGGACGTACACTGTTGAGTGTGTTAGCCTGCCTGTGATGTGGCAGTACCAGGATTCGTCTTATCTGGGGGCTGGCTGGTGGAAGAGACTAGCCACTGTGGTGCGGAGAGAGGAGAGTGATCTGCGGAATCACACGAGGCTCCTGCCTAGGGCTCGCAACCCTATTATCGGTCGTGGAGTGGCCTACACAGCGGAACTGATTGGAACCTGCCAGCTACAGGCTGGATTTGTGGTTGAAGGCCTCCACGACGGTGCACCCAGTGGGACTGTGATTTGGCTGGCCTGTGGCCAGGGTAGATTCGCCGAGAGAATCAGAGGATTCATCGTGGGTACGACGAAGAGAACCAGGGCTACTCATCTTGAGCACCGTGGAGTATCCTGTGTCTTCAGAGGAAGACTAATCTGTATATAACAAGTGTAGTTATAGCAACCCCGCGTGTGACTGTGATATATTTATGGTGGTGGTAGCAATATAAATACAAAAGTAGTGCATTTGTGTCCCTTCCCCTTTAATTTACTTGCGTTACGGAACACACCCCCTTGAAAGCCACTACTAACTTGGGGCCGGATACCCAAACTCTAATAACATCAGAGAAGAACCCAGTTGTGACGCAATAGGGCCGTAACACCGACATGGCCCCACAAACTTGGGTGCCAACTTACCTTCTGCCTGGGAGTGAATCTGCTTCACGAATACCCTATCACCTTCATTGATCACCTTTGCTTGAACCTTGTTCCACGCATTATAATATGCCTCTGCTACCTCTGTCGACTTTCTTAGATGTAGTTTCAAAAAGTCAAATGCCTTAGTTGCTCGCCTACAGACAACACTTTTGAAGTCTAACGCATAGCATAGAGGTTGCTTGCTTGTGAACGTCGTGACTGGAAGTCGGGGATCGAACCCATGCAACAAAAAATGCGGGCTCTCTCCCACCGACCTATTGAACGCAGTGTTGAGCGCCGACTCCACCATCGACAAACTCTGATCCCATGCAAGCACATCATCTGCAGCCAAATGCCGCAGAATACTGATTACTTCAGCATTGTGTCTTTCAACCAAACCATTCGCCGATGGCCGATATGCCAGCACTCACGATGCTTTAAAATACTTGATTGATAAACTCTGACCCTTGGTCTGACACAACTTATTGAGGAGCCCGAAACCTGGTTAACACACTTTCCACCATGGCCTGGATCACATCCTCTGCCGACTTAGAACGGATTGCACTCACCACAGTGAACCGTTTGAGTGCATCCACTGCTACAAATATGTACCTCGCCCCTGAATGAGCTTGTGGTAGCGGCCCAATGAGATCTGTGTGTACTCTCTCGAAGGGAGCACTCACATCCGACCACCTACGCACAGGTTCCGCCCCCCAACCTATGTGCCTTGTACCTCAGACAACTGTCACAAGAGGCTACATAGACCTTAATATCTTTACCCATGGATGGCCAATAGAACCTTTGACGTGCCCTCTGCAACGTCTTGGACTCCCCTCCATAGCTTACTGCTGGGATGTTATGACAGATACATTGCAGTCCTCTGGAACTCCGGTGTCAAGACTGCCTGGTATATTGGTTCAGACCATATACCCGAGGCCCTACCAAGATGATACAATACCTCATCTTCAACCACGAACTCATCCACTGGTGCTGGAAGTGACTTCCTCAACTCCGCACGCTGACCCCTCAAAAACTTCCTTACCTTCCCCCACAGGGGGTGACCTTCCTGACTCCGTATCAACTCCCTCACATTCCACAACAAATCTTCCTCCCCACTTTCACTCACCACTGTTACATTGTGACACCTTGACAACGCGTCAGCGACCACATTGCTTTTCCCTGGTATATGTTCAAAGTTTGTAATGTTAAACTCTGAGAGTGAGGTGACCCACCGTGCCAGCCGCTGACAAGACTCCTTGGACTCGAACACAAACTTAAGGGGTTTGTGATCGTTTCTGAGCCAAATATCATGTCCTAGCAAGACGTACCGGTTCCATTGTAATATGATTGTGATCGCTAGCGCTTCTCTCTTCTCAATCGTACTATAGTTCCTCTTTGCAGGACATAGTACTCGTGAACAAAAAGCAATGGGACGCTCCTGTCCTCGCTCATCCACCTGAGCTACCACACCACCAATCGTTGCGCCAGAAGCATCCGCATACACCAGAAACGATTTGCTAAAATCTGGGTGTGCCAAGATACTGCGAGAGCTAACAGCAGCCCTCAGTACCTGGAACGCCTGCTGTTGTTCCTTCCCCCACACGACCTCTGCAAGTCCACTGATCTGATGTAATGGTCTCACAATTTTTGAAAAATCTTTAATAAATCGCCGATAATAGCTAACCAAACCCAGGAAAGATTTCAAAAAGCTAACCAAACCCAAGAAAGAAGTCTTTCAAGTTCCGTGGAACTGGAAACTCTTGAATATTCCTGGTTTTATCTGGCAATGGACTGATATCCATCCGGCCCACTGTATGACCCAGGAATGTTACAGATTCTCCAAAAAAAATGCATTTTTCGAAATTCACTTTGAGGTTGTGTGACCTCAGCCTTAGCAAGAGTTTCCTCAAATTGTGCATGTGTTCCTCTAATGACTTTCCCAGCACGATTACGTCATCGAGGTACAGCAACGCGGTGGGACCTATCAACCCCGATGACACACTCATCATTAGCCTACTGAACACAGCAGGTGCTGACTTCAACCCGAAAGGAAGTCGTTTATATTGCCAGAGCTCGTTGCACGCACTAAACGCTGTGATTTCCCTCGACTCTTCCTCCAGCGTTATCTGGTGATACCCACTGAGCAGGTCTAATGTGGTAAAATATTGTGTACACTTCAAGTCTGTCAATGTGTTCTGTATGTTTGGTAATGGGTACGCTTCGTCCTTCGTCAGCTTGTTAATTTTGCAGAAATCTACACACAACCTCACTCCCCCATTCTTTTTCCTGACTACCACGAGAGGGCTGTGCCATGGTGAACTGGATGGTTCAATGATATCATGATCCATTAGCTGGCTTATCTCCTCCTTCACCTCCCTCTGGTGTGCCACTGGTATGCTGTATGCTCTCGTATATACTGGATTTGCGCCCTCTACGTCAATCCTATGTGCTCCTTGAGTAATGCACCCTAGGGATTCCCCTCTCAACGCAAAAACATCCGGAAACTCCCTGACTCCCTTAAGGCTTCCTTTGTGGGAAAAACCTGCTGGGATTGATATAAGAGGAGACTACCAGGGACTTGTACTGAACTAAATTAAAAATTTACTGTCTGCAAATTAATTCAATTAAAATCTCTAGCTAGGGTTGTAAATCCTAGCTCCTCTTTTCCTAATGACAGATTGTGGGCTGTAAGGGACAGGTGGGGTGAATTAGTTGATAGAAGTTCCAGTCCACCTGTAGACAGGGATCTCACATCAGCTTGTATTTTATACAAGGATAAGATTTAATAAATTCAGTTGTATGACTGAACACTGGCTCTGTTTAAATCAGGGATTTAAACATACATAGTCTAACCTAGCACCATAACTATTAACAGCCAATATGTACTTATACTATAAACAACAAATTAAATTGTAAAAGTTTAATAAATGACTTTTAATTGTAGTCTAAATACTGTTAACTAAGTACTAGAAATAATTCAATTAAATGAACTTATATGATAACTTAAAAATAACTAAGCAAGCAATTGATAACTTAATTTATATATTCAAGTATATATGCAATGTATTTATATTCAATTTATATGAATAAGGTACAGTCAGCTTGACTGAATCTCTTCCAACACCATGGACACTTATGAGGTTATTTACTTATTGCGGCTGAATTCTTTTCTGACACAATGAACACTCATGAGTCTAGTGCTGGATAAGATTCACAGCTACACTACAATTTTAATAAACTTACTGAAATGTGAGGCTTTGCCTCGCTTTTTAACCGACAGACAGATTTATAGGATATTAAAGTCACACAAGCATACAATTGGCCAATCATATACCAAAATAACCTTCAATATACTTCTCTGCCAGTCGGGGTGCCTTGTCTGACAAGGTGCCAGACTGATTAACTCTCTCTTGTTGAGTTTGGGCACGATATTTTGTCACAGCGTTGCTGTATGATGATCTGGTAGCGTTGCTACGTGATTGTCCCTGCAGTTGCAGAAGAATGATAGTTGATAAAGATTAGGAATGAAGGTGGTGGAAACCGTGTCACTGTGATCTCCACTATACACTCTTATTTTATATAAATGTTCTAGGATTTTCCTTGTAGATATTGTCCAGGTACTCCCCCAGTTCTAGAGAGTGTTCACTGGTGATAAATATATTAGATAAGGTGTCCTTGAGCTGGTAATGCTCGCCAAGGATCCGTCACTTGTTCACTCAGTTGTAAACAAACACGAAGTGCCCCGGGCTGTCTTGGTGGGTGCTTCATTCCCCCCCATCGCCCTGCCATGCTCCCTGAGCACGGTAGCCTTCTATGAATATTGATTGATTATTTTTACAGTCTAGACTTATGATTGAGATAAGATGTGACTATAATATAATTAGATATAGGATATAAAGATTATTAGTAGTACTTGATAGTACCTTTGATTCTTATTAAGGATTCGATTTTATCCCTACCGGATATTGAATAAATGTTCCAATAGTTTTTTAATTAACAAATCCTTCTAGAAGCTTCTGGATCCTTGAGAGATCATGCACAAAGTCACGTAGGCATCAATAGGGCCCTGTAGCGTACGTGATCATAGTGACATTGTCATCTAGGATCAAGCTATATAATGAATCTATAATGATTCTAATATGATTTTGATACGATTTAGATATGATTTTGATATGATATAGAAATTATACATTTCTTAGATGATTATTAGATATGGTGGGTAAAAATTTCCCACATCTTCCAGAGGGAGAGAACTGGCACAGAGTCCAATACTAAGGACAATAGTAACCATATGTATTTATTTACTCTCCATTGGATTGATAATACAAGTGCAAATTTTGCTTGCACTTTTGTGCTGCTGTCTGTTGTGGACGATTGTGTCTGTTAGGAGTCTGTGGGTCTTGTGGAGTTAGAGTGTCTTGAGGTCTCTCAGGATCTAACTGCAGCTGGCTCACTGATTCCATGTGGATGAGTTTGTCCAATGTCTTCAGGGAAGTTGTTCCTTTAGACAGGATTTTGACTATTCTCAAAATCCCCTGACTATCTGGATGGACTGAGACAACTTTACCTAATGGCCAGTCAGCCCTAGGGCCATCACTGTCTACCAAGACAATATCGCCAGGTTGGAGATTAGATATATTATGTGGGACATTGGCCCCATAGTGATGTTCTCGTAGAGATGTAAGATATTCTTTTGTCCAAACATCATTCCATTTTTGGATTATGCTGGACAGATGCTTATACCCCTGAACCAACTCGCTCTGACCCACATATGAGGGATCTCTGATCTCCTCATCCACTAGAGATGGTACTGGAGTCAGAAGTCTTCCATACATTAGGTGGGCAGGACTTAATGGCTCATGTTGAGTAGGATCCTCAGACAAGTAAGTCAACGACCGGTTATTCACCCTTGATTCTATTTCCGTGATTACTGTCTGGAGTTCTTGAAGATTGATTTTCTGACGGTGTAGAGATTTTCTCAAGGATCTTTTTACAGTTCCTATTAACCGTTCATAAAATCCTCCGTGCCATGGGGCTCTCGGAGGGATAAATTTCCATCTGCAATGACGCTGTTCCAGTGTGGAAGTAACTGCAGGATGGGAACAGATTTCCCGTAGACATGCTTCTCCAGCTACCAAGTTTGCTCAGTTATCTGAAATCATCAGCTTAGGGCATGAGCGGCGTGCTGCGAATCTGCGGAAAGCTTGAATAAATGATTGAGCAGTCATATCGGGTGTTACCTCTAGATGTACTGCCCTGGTGGTAGCACAGGTGAACAGACAGATGTATGCCTTGATAGGTTGCTTATCTGCAGTCCCTGTTAGATATATTGCTTCTGTATAATCTACTCCTGTCGTTTCGAAAGGTTGTAGATGGACCACTCGTTCCTTTGGTATGGGTGGTGGCCCTGGATAAGAGCAAGTTCTTGCATCGTACCGTCGGCATATCATGCAATTCTTCAAGATTGATTTGACTGACTGTTTTCCCTGAGGAATCCAGTACTGCTGTCTGATTTGTGTGAGTGTGTCTAACACTCCTCCATGTTTGATGATTTGTTGATGTGTATGCAACACAATCAACCTTGTGATCCAATGATTTTTTGGTAACAGCCATGGATGCACGGTATCTAGATTGATATCTGTGTGTTTAAGTCTCCCTCCACAACGCAGAATGTTGTGATTTTCTTGGTCTATCCACAGACCGAGATTGTGTTTTAACTTATGCGGAAGATTTTCATAGTTATTCCCATAAGTTTCTCTTTGGGCTTGTCTTACCCAATAGATAAGTGCATCTGGAAAGGTGTATTTTATACCTTTTTTCCTGAGATAATGAAACACGTTCTGTGTTACATTGATTAATTTGATGAGCGAGGAGTAACGAGTACAATCCAAGACTGATATTTGAGCTTGCTGCCTGGTGGTAGTTATGGTTTGTGTCGTAATGACGTGTGGCTTTTGTTCAGGCCAACTACCATTCACTAACCATCGAGGCCCATGAAACCAAATATCTGCCTTTGCAAACTGCTTAAACATCATACCTCTTGATAAGAGATCAGCTGGATTATCCTTTGTTGGTACATGCAACAATTGAAAGCCTGCGGAAATTTCTTTAATTTCCGAGACGCGATTTTTTATATATGGAGTTGGACAGTTGTCGTTTCGTACCCATTGTAAGACAGCTTCATTGTCAGACCATATAATGACATCTTTGATGTTCATGGTAGACAAGACTTGTTTGATATGCACTGCTAAGCGTGTGCCAGTTAGCAGTGCTGTTAGTTCCATCTGAGGCAAAGTCCTCTTTTTTAATGGAGCGACTCTGGCTTTAGAGGTGATAAGATATGATTGATTAGAAGTCACTGAGTGAGCACAAGCTCCAAAAGCTTTGGCTGACGAGTCTGCAAATACATGTAGTGATACTTCTTCATTTTCCTCAACTATGTGTCTTGGAAAGATTATCTTTTCAACTAAAGTTTGTTCTTGAGCCACTTCCATCCAAGCTTTTTGTAACTGGATTGGTAGTGGATCATCCCAACCAACCTTAGTCTTCCAAGCTTCTTGCACCAATAAATGCCACTTGATAGTCAAAGGATTTAGTAGACCAAGTGGGTCGAATACTTTGCTAACTTGTGAAAGCAAATCCCTTTTTGTAGCAATGCAATAATTTACTGGCACGGATTTGATCGAGATCGTGTCCGAGATTAAATCCCACTCCATACCTAACACCTTTTGTGATTCTGGTACGTGATATTCAGGGTAATCTCTTGCTATTTGATTATTCAATGTTGCATTATTAGAGGCCCAAGATTGTAGTGGCATGTTGGCACCTTGTAGCTCCTTGTTGGCCTCTTGATATAATTGTAACAGTTCAGTAGTACTGGTAACTGTCCCTTGAAAATTATCTACATATAGATTCTGACTGATTTCAGTCTTACAGGGACTTGATGATTTCTTCAGATGAGTATCTAGAGTTGCTTGCAATAGAAATGGACTGCTTGTCGCGCTAAAAAGAACTAATGAGAATCTGAAAGTCACTATAGGACTATTGATATCTTCTGGGTTCTCTACCCATAGAAACCTAGTGAAGTCTCTATTTTCTTCCTGCAAGCCGACTCTTAGAAAGGCCTTACTTATATCTGCTGAAAACGCATATTTGTTAAGTCTAAACTTCAACAGTATGTCATACAATTTCTGAGTTAGACTTGGACCTGTTTGCAAACAATCATTTAGACTGGTTCCTTTGGGTCCAGATTTAGAGCTACAATTAAAAACTATCCGTAAATGAGTCGTTTTTTATTCTCTCATTACAGCCATGTGAGGTAAAAAATGGCCTGTTTGCTTATTGTCATGTTTCACGACTTCGATGAATTTATAATTTAATTGTTGAGCAATAATCTCATGATAGAGTTTTAAATGCTCAGGCCTTTTTCTTAGCTTCGCTAATTGAGATTTAAATTGACTGTAAGCCATGTGATAATTGGTAGGTAAGGTTTCTGCCCGAAACGCTTTGCATAATAGTGGCTTTAGGCATTGTATGTACTAGCTCTATCTATAAAGCCAACAAACTTTGTAAAATCTCTTTATGTATGTACCTTTACCTTAATAAAAATTATTATTATTATAATTTTATGGTTGATTTTCCATAGTAGCCTTACCCAGTACTGTCCATCATGGTACTGTACAGTTTCTAAGTATTGATTGTATGCACATACATCATCAGGACTTGGTTGTTCAGGAATTATTCCTATGGCATCAAGTTCCCACAATTGATGTACAGATTCCAATCCATCATCAATCATGTGGGGGATTTTAAGTTGTGACTGTTCTTTGCCTAGTCATGCCACTATTACAGTTTCTGTATGATGTGATTTTTCAGGAGTTGAAGGTTCAAGATCTAGTATAGGTCCTGTCATCAATATGCCTCCTGCTGATTTGAGTATATTCATACCCATAGATTCTTCTGATCCCAGAATGAATCGATGATAGTAGTCAGCTCCAATCAGGATTCCGATATCCCCTATGTAGTCAGAATCAAGCAGAGGATATGCTAATTGTATTCCTTTTTCTTCTAGGAATTTAATTGTGGCTGTCAGACCAGTCACTTCCATTTCAGTAGGAATTTTATCAACTACTATGGCTTCTACTGTCCTTTGGGATGTACCTAGACAGACATTGAGTTTTACTACTGGAAAGGTTCTACGACCAGAATTAGTAAAAAACCCTGATATGGAGGTAGATACTTGCTTTGAAGATTTAAGTTGTAAATCTTCTGCCATCTTTTTACTGATAAAGGTTTTCTGTGACCCTTGATCAAAAAAGCCTCTAGTTGGAATACAAATTCCTTGATTGCATAGTTCTAGCTGTGCAGTAGGCAATATGGCTGTTGTAACGATTTCTGTATCCAAGTCGTTAACATTGCTCATTACTGTACAGAATTGTATGGCTGTGGTGGTATTATCATCTTTGGGCTTTGCCTGAGATGCAGGTTGATTATTGGAAGTCTGTGATCTGGAATGAGTGTTAATATCACCACAGAGTGCCGTGTGATGTACACTTTTATGACAATATTGGCAGTTCTGCAATTGAGTGTTACACTCACTTCTATCGTGCTTCTGTAGACAACGGATGCACCTGTTGAGAGATTTCAGTCAATCGATTCGACTGGCACGGCCTGTATAAACTGTGCATTGTTAAATGTTATGTGCTTCTTGACAGAATAAACATTTTGGGGCATTTGTAACTCCTTTTGTCTTATCTGTCTTAGGAGCTTGATTTCCTACAGCTCTGTTAACTGTGGGGAATATAGCATAAGAGCCAACATTATTCTGTTTCCACTTTGCAGAAGAGGAGTTTTGTTGCCTCGATTTTTGACTGCCAGTTTGGACATTTTTGTTTTTGTCCGTGGATTCACCTTTGGGGATTTTTTCTTGAGATCTAAGTTTTCCTCGGCTTCGTAATCTTTGTACGTAAGCTCGAAGTCCATCAAAGATTTGGCTTTGTGATAAGATATTGTTACAAGTATGTAACACTTGTAGGTAAGTAATTACATGCAAGTAGGTCATACAAGCATGTAACACTTGTACTCCTCCAAAGATTTCCTTAAAGGATGAATTGTATCTGCAATAATGTGTATCTACATTATTCATGATGTGATGAAGCATTTTGCTTTTTATTTTTTTTTTCTCGGCTTTGCCTTTTCTATTAAGTAAGTCTCTTTGAGATGCTTGATTAACTTCAGATTTTCTGAGGCTGCTTTCACTCCAGTGAAAGCATGAGATTAGGTGATCAAGACTATATTCTTGGATTAATTAAGATAGTTATCTTAGATGGTTGATAATATTTGTATTGACATTGTCAATGGGCTGTTAGCCTTTCAGATTGTGATGTGAGATTAAGATTGGTCTTAATCCCCAATTGTAGACTATTGTAGCCAAGTGATGATGACATTTGTCTATCACCTGATTTAAATGGCCTGTAGGCTGTAGATTCAAGTGATTTTTTAGACACTTTGTGTCCTTTTCTTTCCTGTTTCAGCTGCTGGTGGAATACTGTTAGCCATTTTGACCTTTTCCGAGTTTCGGAGATTCCGAGATTTTTCTCTTTTTTTCTGATGAATATGTTTGCTGTTAATGTATTTTGATAAATGACCTTTCCTGTCTACTTAGGTAATGATTCCAAAGATGGTCCTTCATTTCCTCCCTGGAATCTGGTTGTAGCAGGTGTTCAATTATCAAAAGTACTGTAATAATTTGATTTGTGACCCGAATGCACCAAGTTGGTAAATCCTGTAATAATTTTTTAAAAATAGTAAATGGCACTATTTTTGCAAAGTTATTGCAAGATCTGTTACCCTAATAATTGTTTGATAAAATACAGTAGAATGCCTACTGGTTTTACCTGTAATAGGGTTTGATACAGTTGATTATGGTCAGATTGTAATGAAATGCTCTTACTGTGATAAAAACACTTTTAAAGAATATTATGTAATGAGCAGCTCTGAAAATCAGTTGATTAGAGATAATGCTAGATAATACACTTAAATATATATGTAATGTTACCACAGTGAGGTAGATAATTGGTATTTATGATTAAGATGCAGTTGTGTCTTTGACACTGATATACTTAAGTACTGTGGTTTCTTAACACTGAACAGTATCAGTATGCTATGAATGCTTACTAGTTAATGGATATGGTGGCTTAAGCCACTGCAAACTGTTTGTTTACTTAGATATATAGCTATGATAAATATTGGCTGATAGCTAGGTTAGGCTAGAATATGTAAAAATTGTGCCAATGCAAACTCAAGAAGTTTCTTATGTATTTGCTGGAATGATATTTGGTAAACGAATGTTCATAAATATCTAGGTACGAAGGACCATTAATATCTAGGTTCGAAGGATCATTAATGTGGGAAAAACCTGCTGGGATTGATATAAGGGGAGACTACCAGGGACTAGTACTGAACTAAATTAAAAATTTACTGTCTGCAAATTAATTCAATTAAAATCTCTAGCTAGGGTTGTAAATCCTAGCTCCTCTTTTCCTAATGACAGATTGTGGGCTGTAAGGGACAGGTGGGGTGAATGACTTTGTTGATAGAAGTTCCAGTCCACCTGTAGACAGGGATCTCACATCAGCTTGTATTTTATACAAGGATAAGATTTAATAAATTCAGTTATATGACTGAACACTGGCTCTGTTTAAATCAGGGATTTAAACATACATAGTCTAACCTAGCACCTTAACTATTAACAGCCAATATATACTTATACTATAAACAACAAATTAAATTGTAAAAGTATAATAAATGACCTTAAATGTAGTCTAAATACTGTTAACTAAGTACTAGAAATCATTCAATTAAATGAACTTATATGATAACTTAAAAATAACTAAGCAAGCAATTGATAACTTAATTTATATATTCAAGTATATATGCAATGTATTTATATTCAATTTATGATTAGGTTCAGTTAGCTTGACTGAATCTCTTCCAACACCATGGACACTTATGAGGTTCTTTACTTATTGCGGCTGAATTCTTTTCTGACACAATGGACACTCATGAGTCTAGTGCTGGATAAGATTCACAGCTACACTACAATTTTAATAAACGTACTGAAAAATGAGGCGTTGCCACGCTTTTTAACCAACAGACAGATTTATAGGATATTAAAGTCACACAAGCATACAATTGGCCAATCATATACCAAATAACCTTCAATATATTTCTCTGCCGGTCTGACAAGATGCCAGACTGATTAACTCTCTCTTGTTGAGTTTGGGCACGATATTTTGTCACAGCGTTGCTGTATGATGATCTGGTAGCGTTGCTACGTGATTGTCCCTGCAGTTGCAGAAGAATGATAGTTGATAAAGATTAGGAATGAAGGTGGAAGAAACCGTCTCACTGTGATCTCCTCTATACACTCTTATTTTATATAAATGTTCTAGGATTTTCCTTGTAGATATTGTCCAGGTACTCCCCCAGTTCTAGAGAGTGTTCACTGGTGAAAAAGATATTAGATAAGGTGTCCTTGAGCTGGTAATGTTCGCTAAGGATCCGTCACTTGTTCACTCAGTTGTAAACAAACACGAAGTGCCCTGGGCTGTCTTGGTGGGTGCTTCAGTCCCCCCCATCGCCCTGCCATGCTCCCTGAGCACGGTAGCCTTCTATGAATATTGATTGATTATTTTTACAGTCTAGACTTATGATTGAGATAAGATGTGATTATAATATAATTAGATATAAGATATAAAGATTATTAGTAGTACTTGATAGTACCTTTGATTCTTATTAAGGATTCGATTTTATCCCTACAGGATATTGAATAAATGTTCCAATAGTTTTTTAATTAACAAATCCTTCAAGAAGCTTCTGGATCCTTGAGAGATCATACACAAAGTCACGTAGGCATCAATAGGGCCCTGTAGCGTATGTGATCATAGTGACATTGTCATCTAGGATCAAGCTATATAATGAATCTTTAATGATTCTAATATGATTTTGATACGATTTAGATATGATTTTGATATGATATAGAAATGATATAGAAATTATACATTTCTTAGATGATTATTAGATATGGTGGGTAAAAATTTCCCACACTCTGCCCACGACTACCCTGGTGGGGTCCCCACGACATCCCACTTGATTGTGTCCCTGAAACACCCTTGGCTCCTCGCCCTTATTATTGTTACGTCGAGGAGCACCTCATCACTTGCCCTTGGAATGTGTGATCCCCGCCGCGGGTCCATCCTCCACTGGCTGAGCCACCGGGGCCCAGAGCTGAGCCTGTCTTGCGTGTCTGTAAGATTTGCCTGTTCCTTAGGGTGTTTTCTTCCTTGAAAATGTCATCCTCTGTCAGTTTGTGTTGGGCTATTCTCCGCCCAAAACACTGCATGCTTCACCGCTTCCTTAAAGGACTTAGCTTCCCTGCAGTGTAACGCACTATCCTGCGGTAATGCACCGAAAAAAACACTCCATTGCATAGAATCTCTTACGACCCCCGTGAACTGAGTTTCCGTCCGCTCAATCACATCACCCAAGAGTCTTATTCTATGGCCAAACGCCCTTAATTGTTCCCCTGGTTCTCGATTAAGTGCAGCTAACTGAGCCTTTAGTTCTGCTGCATCGTGCTGCACATCGTAATGATCTATCAGTTCCTGCTTAAAATCGCTATAACTATTAATCTCTCTAATTTCCACCGAGTTAAGCAAGGTCTTTGCTTCCCCTTTCACCTTGGAATATGCCAATGCAATCTTTGCCTGATCTGACCATGACCCCACACTAGTCGCCTTCTCTAGAGCAAAGAATATCCGTCAGTAACTGACCTTTCGAATCCCATTTGGCGCCCCAAAACGTGGGTATGTCTCCAGATACCTTAGGTACTGCATTAGTCGTCTCATGCGTGCTCAACACATTTTTCAACCACTGTGCAACCTGCCCAATTGTCTCTGACGCTGCCGCCTGCACCGTAAGCAACGCTGCCATGTTACCTTACCTTGAGGTTACCTTAAGGAGCTTCTGGGGCTTAGCGTCCCCGTGGCCCTGTCTTCGACCAGGCCTCCTAGTTGCTGGACTGATCAACCAGGCTGTTGGACGCGGCTGCTCGCAGCCTGACGTGTGAGTAACAGCCTGGTTGATCAGGTATCCTTTGGAAGTGCTTATCCAGTTCTCTCTTGAACACTGTGAGGGGTCTGCCAGTTATGCCCTTAATGTGTAGTGGAAGCGTGTTGAACAGTCTCGGGCTCTGATGTTGATAGAGTTCTCTCTCAGAGTACCTGTTGCACCTCCACTTTTCAACCGGGGTATTCTGCACATCTTGCCATGTCTTCTGGTCTCATGTGATGTTATTTCTGTGTGCAGGTTTGGGACTAGCCCCTCAATTATTTTCCATGTATAGATTATTATGTATCTCTCCCGCCTGGGCTCAAGAGAATACAAATTTAGGCTCTTTAGTAGGTCCCAGTAGTTTAGATGTTTTACTGAGTGGATTCTAGCAGTAAAGGATCTCTGCACGCTCTCCAGGTCAGCAATTTCTCCAGCTTTGAAAGGGGCTGTCATTGTGCAGCAGTACTCCACTCTAGAGAGCACAATCGTTTTGAAAAGTATCATCATCGGTACAGCATCTCTAGTGTGAAAAGTTCTTGTTATCCTGTTCTGTCATTTTTCTTGTAGTTGTGACGGCTACTTTATTGTGTTCTTTAAAGGTAACGTCTTCCGACATGAGTACACCCAGATATTTACATTGCCTTTTCGCTCTATGTTATGATTTGCCTGAGTTTTGTACGTGGTTTCCGTTTTTATATTTTCATTTTTTTCCGTAGCGCATGAGCTGGAACTTATCTTCATTAAACACCATATTATTTTCTGTAGCCCATAGAAAGACCTGATCTACATCTGATTGGAGGTTTGCCGTGTCCTCTATGTTGCCTACTCGCATGAAGATCCTAGTGTCACCTGCAAAGGATGATACAGTGCTATAGGTTGTGTTCTTGTCTATGTCCGATATGAGGATGAGAAAAAGTAGTGGAGCAAGCACAGTACCCTGGGGGACTGAGCTCATCATGGTTGATGGGCTGGATTTTATTTTGTTGACTATTACACATTGGGTTCTGTTAGTCAGGAACTTGTAGATCCATCTGCCTATTTTTTCCGGTAATTCCTTTTGAACGCATTATATGTGCAGTAACAACATGGTCACATTTATCAAAAGCTTTTGCGAAATCTGTGTAAATTACATCAGCGTTTTGTTTGTCTTTCCATAGCATCTAATGCCATATCATTGTGTTCCAGCAACTGCGACAGGCAAGAGCGCCCAGTTCTGAAACCATGTTGTCCGGGGTTATGGAGATGCTGTGATTCCATGTATTTTCTGATCTTACTTCTTAGCACTCTCTCAATTTTTTTATGATGTGCGATGTTAGTGCTATCGGTCTTTAATTTTTTGCTTCTGCCTTATTTCCTCCTTTATGGAGTGGTGCTATCTCTGATGTTTTTAGTATGTCAGGGATAACACCAGTATCTAGGCTTTGTCTCCACAGAATGTGAAGGGCCTGCGATAGTGTTTTTTTACAGTTCTTGATGAATATGGAGTTCCAAGAATCCGGGCCTGGTGCAGAGTGCATAGGCATACTCCTTATGGCCTCTTCAAAATCCAGTGGGGATAGGGTGACATCTGATATATGATTTGATGTTGGTATCATATCCATAAAAATTCATTTGGGTTATCAATCTTTAGTGCGTTTAGTGGCTCGCTGAAAACAGTCATACTGCTTCCTCAGTAACTCGCTCATTTCTTTGTTGTCATCGGTGAAAGTTCCATCTCCTTTTCGCAGGGGCCCGATACTAGATGTGGGTTTTTATCTTGATTTTGCATAGAAGAAAAAATATTTCGGATTTCTCTCTCTTTCACTGATGGCCTTTTGCTCTCTTTGCCTCTCCCGGGTTTCGTATGATTCTTGTAGCTTGAGTTCAATTGTGTCTATTTCTCTATCTAACCTTCTTCGCCGTTCTTGAGGTAGGGTGCGACTCTCAAGTGTTCCGCGATTCGTTTTCTTCGCCTATATAGGGTACGACGTTCCCGTTCCAATCTGCATCTCTTTCTCTCGTTTCTTAGGGGTATGCGGTTTGAACATATTTCTAGTGCTACTGAGCTTATTTTTTCCAGGCACTGGTTCAGGTTTGCATTTTCTAGCTGTTCTTCCCAGTTTATTTCTGTGAAGTCCTGGTTTATTTGCTCCCAGTTTATCTGTTTATTATTGAAGTTGAATTTGTTGAAATCTCCTCCACCGGGAATCTGGACTGGTTTTGAAGGTCTATTCCCCATGCTTGTCAGAACTTCAATTAAATTGTGATCTGAGTAACAGGTATTTGTAATCATTATGTTCCCGATCAATTCATCATTATTAGTGAAAATGAGGTCCAGCGTGTTCTCCTTCCTAGTTGGTTCTACTATTTGCTTGTTTAAGGCAAACCTGTCGCACATCCGTAGCAGGTCATTTGCATGTGCCTGTTCATTTAGGCTACTTTCTTGAGATTATCTTGATGATTTCGGGGCTTTTTATTTTTTTTTTAGTATCCCGCGGCCCGGTCCTCGACCATGCCTCCACCCCCAGGAAGCAGCCCGTGACAGCTTACTAACACCCAGGTACCTATTTTACTGCTAGGTAACAGGGGCATAGGGTGAAAGAAACTCTGCAAATTGTTTCTCGCTGGCACCTGGGATCGAACCCAGGACCACAGGATCTCAAGTCCAGCGTGCTGTCCGCTCCGCCGACCAGCTATTTCCTGGTATTCTTTCTGATATTACTGTATTAGCCAGGTGCTTCCATTTTAGGTGCCGTAGGTTGAAGTCCCCAAGCAGGATGATCTTCAGGCTGGATTTGTGAGGTTTTCCAAGCAGTGTTCTATTTTCATTAGTTGGTCGTTAAACTGCTGAGGGTTTGCCTCCAGTGACTTATATACAAGGACAATAACTACATTTAGGATCTCTATTTTGATTATCAGCACTTCCACTATATCATTTGAGGTGTTTAGCAGCTCAGTACAGATGAGTGTGTCTTTGATGTAGAGGCTGACCCCACCCTGAAGCCGGTGTTTCCTATCACATCTGAAAAGACTGTACTCTGAGATCCATATTTCACCATCATGGTAGTCCTTTGTGAGAGTTTCCGTTAGGGCTGCAAACATTGCATTTGACTCATGAAGGAGAACATTTACAAAATGAACTTTGTTGGATTTGCGTGTTTTTATACCCTGGATGTTGGCAAATATAAATGATGTTATCGTGTTAGTGGAAGTGCTGGATGCTTTACTTGGTGTTAATATCTGAGGTTCTGGTAAGGAGGCCACTGTGTTTGCGTCCTCTCTAGCATTTGACAGAGTTGGTGGTTGAGTCTGGTCATTTTTAGCCATTCTTCTCCTCCTCCTCTTGCTAAAAAATTATCCCAGTCAATGGAGTAGTGGCTGTCTGTCGGTTTTATTCGCCTGGTACCTCTTATATGAAAAGCTGGACATTCAGCATTGAAGCACTCATTCCTGTCCAAAAGAGTTCTTGCAAATTTCTGGGTGAAATAATTCACAGCTTTTCGTACATTTACCTGTATTGAGGAGGTTTCTGCACTTTCTAGGGTGATCGTACTTACATGTTTCATTTGTTCTTCCCGATATTCCATGTTTACAGGTAGCCCATTTGTAATACCAACAGATTTTGGGGTCTTGTTTTGTTTGTTTCCGTTTGACAGGGACCGCACTCTACTGCGGCGATCCCCAACCACTACCCCCTCCCCACCCTTCTCCCTCATCCCCACCCCCAACCACTACACCCTCCCAACCACTACACCCCCCCACCCCCAACCACAACCCCCCCCCCCCCCTTCTCCATCATCCCCACCCACAACCACTACCCCCACCCTTCTCCCTCATCCCCACCCCCAGCCCCTACCCCCCGAACCCTTCTTCCTCACCCCCCACACAACCACTACCCCCACCCTTATCCCCACCCCAACCACTACCCCCCTCCCTTCTCCCTCAACCCCACCCCCAACCACTGCCCCCCTCACCCTTCTCCCTCATCCCCACCCCGAACCACTAACCCCCCACCCTTCTCCCTCATCCCCAACCCCAACCAATACCCCCCACCCTTCTCCCTCATCATCAACCCCAGCTACTACCCCCTCACCCTTCTCCCTCATTCCCACCCCCAACCACTAACCCCCCCCCACCCTTCTCCCTCATCCCCACCCCCAAGCACTTCCCCCCCCACCCTCCTCCTTCATCCCCACCCCCAACCACTACCCCCCTCACCCTTCTCCCTCATCCCCACCCCCAACCACTACCCCCCCTACCCTTCTCCCTCATCCCCCCCACCCTTCTCCCTCATCCCCACCCCCAACCACTACCCCCCACCCTTCTCCCTCATCCTCACCCCCAACCACTACCCCCCCCACCCTTCTCCCTCATCCCCACCCCCAACCACTACCCTCAACCATTCTCCCTCATCTCCACCCTCAACCACTACCCCCTACCCTTCTCCCTCATCCCCACCCCCAAGCACTTCCCCCCCACCCTCCTCCCTCATCCCCACCCCAACCACTACCCCCCCCCCCCACCCTTCTCCCTCATCCCCACCCCCAACCCAACCCGTTCTCACACAAGACAGCACATATATGACTTAATGCTTAAAGTCAATATGTTGAATATGAATTAGTAAATATGTGATATATTCCCAGTTACTTTTTTTCTAAGGCCCAAACTCTTCCTCACGTACCAATTTACTTCTCACAGTATCCATCCGTCAACCTAGATACCAGAATATTCGTGATTGGTTCAATTATAAGGAAAATTGTAGTTTTCAGATCCCACATGGGTTGTGAAATTTACCTACTATTGTCCATGCTCTTAGAATATTACAGATCAGCTACTTCCTATTGAAGGCTCGTAGTTTTGTTTTGAGAAATATTAGTTGTTCTTAGTAAATTATAATAAGCACTAAAAATTATTACATAGAATAACAGTCCTTCACCAATCAATATTATATACCATAGTTTGTGCTTTACAAATCTTTAAAGGATGTTTTGTAGGAACGCTAACAGAAAACGATGTTACGTTGGAATGTCTATGGGGTAAACTACTGCAAACAGGATATTATTGTGTCTACTATACCAACTATAGCTAGGATGGGTATATTGTCCACTACCACCTGTTAGGTGGGTAAGGGGTCCAATACCACCCACAGGATGGGTATGAGGGTCACATCCACCCACAGGATGAGTATGGGGACCACATCCACCCACAGGAAGGGTATGGGGTCCAATACCACCCACAGGATGAGTATGGCGTCCACTACAACCCACAGGATGGGTATGGGGCTCCAACCACCCATAGAATGAGTATGGGGCTCCAACCACCCATAGAATGGGTATGGGGTCCAATAACACCCACTGGATGTGTATGGCGTCCATTGTCGAGCTCGAAAACCGCAGCATTCATCTCAGAACCATGCCTATTTCACGCAGATTCCTTAATAAACGTAAGAATTTTATATGTCACAAGAAAGATAGAAATATAAGCTTCATTCTAAATACCTTACCATGGGTATATTTAAATTTAAAGCGAAGATACGTGTATTTTTATAATAGCCGAGCTCCGACCCCAGACAGATCGATCGACCGAGCAACTCTCTCGCAGAAAAATGTTTATTTTACGTGAATTCGTTAATAAACATATGTGTTTTATATGTCTCGAGAAAGGCAGACATATAAGCTTCACATTAAACACTTTACCATAGACATATTTAAAGTTCTAATGAAGATACATGTATTTTAAAAATTACGGAGCTCCCACCCCGTACAGACTGAACGACAGAGCAACTCTCTCTCAGATCAATGTTTATTTCACGTAAATTCATTAATAAACACAAATGTTTTATATGTCTTAAGCAAGATAGAAATAAGAGCTTCATTTTCAATACATTACAATAGACATATTTATAGCTCAAGTGAAGATGCATATGTTTTTATAGTAGCGCTCAGTAGCTTGTCGGGCATGGAGTGCAGACGCCTACGCACTTGCCGATATATTGTATAATTAACAAAGATACGCTAATAAAGCCTAAAATCTTATATGCCTCCAGAAAGACCGAGATATGAACATTATTATGATTGCACCAAATGAAATATATCATGTTCGAGAACAAAGATATATCAATTTTAAATTAAGTTTCGACTCTTGCTCGGGCGAGAGAGATGGGGCGACTCTCGCCCCATCTATTGGGGATTCTGTCCACTAAAGACCCAAAGCTACTCAAACCCTCCTAGCATTATTTAGGTAATGAAGTAATATGGTATATATACTCACTATAATGTGGGTGCTGAATGCAGAACATGAGAAAACATATATTTACTCCAAACTAATGTAATTTCATTATGAAATAAGTAGCATCAAAGGAAGTCGACGGTCCAAGCGTCAATGTTGTGGAGCGACTTATCCAAGATATATCGTTGTTTGGAAAGTGTTTGTTGGCATATCCAGTTGTCGCACTTCTCTGCACAAATTATCACAAATTTAAATTATAATGTTAACAAGTAGAATACATATTTTTAATAAAATCTAACATAACTAGTCAGAAAACATTTAACATTTATTAAAAAATATATGTTTGGAAGTTAAGTTTATTTATTTTATTTATTTATTTATATATATACAAGAAGGTACATTGGGTTTGTCAGAATACATTGGAGAGTACAGTATTTACACTCTTGTAAAGCCACTAGTACGCGCAGCGTTTCGGGCAGGTCATTAATCTAACAGATAATTTTAAGTAGGTAATTTCTATCAGAATTGATAAATGACAAAGATACATTGCAAGAGAAAAATGAGATGAGAGAGCTTAGTAAGTATATTAAAGCACATTGTTATATTAAAGCTCTGATTGATTACATTGACAGCTTGATTAGTAATTTAAACAAGATTAATAGACACCATACAGCAGATTGACAGCACATATAAGACAGCAATGATCACAATGGTAAAGATGTTCAGATTGGGTACATAAAGATTGGGAGACTGGGTAGCAAAAGATACAGATAAACAAGATTTATAAACACCATACAGCAGATTGGCAGCACATATAAGAAGACAGCAATGATCACAATGGTAAAGATGTTCAAATTGGGAACATAAAGGTTGGGAGATTGGGTAGCAATAGATACAGTGCAATTTTAAGGCAAAAAGTGAAAAACTATGAAGATGAAATTAGATACCTTTTAGTATTGATTTTGAATGATGTAAAAGTTGGACAGCTTTTCAATTCAGTAGGGAGTGAGTTCCATAAACTGGGTACCTTTATTTGCATAGTGTTTACACAGATTAAGTTTAACTCTGGGGATATCAAAGAGATATTTATTTCTTGTGTGGTGATAATGGGTCCTATTACATCTGTCCAGGAAGAGTTTCAGAGCAGGATTTGCATTTAAGAACAGGGTTTTGTAAATGTAGTTGACACAAGAGAATTTATGGAGTGAGATTATGTTTAGCATGTTTAGGGAGTTAAACAAGGGGGCTGTGTGTTGTCTGAAAGCAGAATTTGATATTATTCTGATAGCAGATTTTTGCTGGGTATGATGGACTTGAGGTGGTTTGCAGTGGTTGAACCCCATGCACAGATACCATAGTTGAGATAGGGATAGATTAGTGCATAATATAGAGAGATGAGAGCAGAGTTAGGTACATAATATCTGATTTTGGAGAGTATACCAACTGTTTTAGAGACTTTCTTAGTTATGTGTTGTATGTGGGTACTGAAATTGAGTCTCTTGTCTAGGAATAGGCCAAGAAACTTTCCATCATTTTTATTGCTAATGTTTACATTGTCTATATGAAGCTGAATTGCATTTGTAGATTTGCTTCCAAATAGGATGTAGTAGGTCTTTTCTATGTTAAGTGTTAGTTTGTTGGTTGACATCCATAAGTGGACTTTTTTTAGTTCATTATTAACAACATCATTTAGTGTATGTGGGATGGGGTTGGAGTAGATGAGGGTAGTATCATCAGCAAACAAAATAGGTTTCAGAATGTTAGACACATTAGGCAGACCATTGATGTATATAAGAAATAGAAGAGGCCCCAAGATGCTGCCCTGTGGCACTCCAACGGTTATTGGTAGAATGGGAGAGGTTATATTATTGATGGCTACACATTGGTGTCTATCACTAACTTCAAATCGACTTCATAGGACAATAGTTTTGAAATATATACTCGCTATTCGTTGACATGCGTTCGCTACTTAAACTACCATGTACTGTACTTATGTAAAATCTCCCATGTCTCTTCGCTCATCTCACCGAACCCTACAGGCTCTGTGATATATTGTTTAATTAAGTTGACCAGACCACACACTAGAAGTTGAAGGGACGACGACGTTTCGGTCCGTCCTGGACCATTCTCAAGTCGATTGTGAATGGTCCAGGACGGACCGAAACGTCGTCGTCCCTTCAACTTCTAGTGTGTGGTCTGGTCAACATACTTCAGCCACGTTATTGTGACTCATCGCCTTGTTTAATTAATTGAGATTCACAAATAAAGCTTATAATTGTATATGTTATCAAAAAGGCAGAGCTTAGTTTAGTTCATTTATTATGCACCCCATACCCATCCTATGGGCGATAGTGGAGTGTTACAGAGGCACATAATGGGCTCAGGGACTGAGCCCCACAATTCATATAGCCAAGCAAGTTATAATCTTGATAAGCTAGTTACAAAAGTCAATGCACATTGTCACATCAACAATGGGCTCGAGACCGACCACAAGTACAGTTTATAATTTAAGCAACTGACATATATGGAGGGCTAGTGTCACAATTGATATGTTTATCCTACACATAACCTTCTCTCCCCCTTCAAATGGGCAGCGGTGGATAGGTTACAATCAAGTCGTTTTTTGCGTTTTATTCAGAGATTAGATCTTATTGGGTGAGGAAAGATATTCATATTTTAAAGAAGGCTTCTTGGCTGATGCTCTCCATTGATGGAAAATATACAACCTTTTGAAAATCAATGTTAGTTTGATCTAGATATTGTAATTAACGAAAGTATTTGTCATCAGAAAGGTAGAAATATAGGCTACATTTAAAATCCTTTGTCATAAATATAACTGAAGTGAAAACGAAGATATATGCGTTTTGATAGTTACTTGATGGCTAGCTCTGAGAGTGTGAAGCCCTGCACACCAGCCAATAAATTGTATAATTAGTTTCCATATATTTTAATTAATCTTAAAAATCTATATGTCAGAAGAAAGGAAGATGTAGCCGTTAATGTGACAACATTTAAAAATATATATCTCTTAAGGTAAATAAATAATACCACCTTATAGCCTGTGTCCGGACACATGAAAACTACCTAGGTATCAGTATCCAGCCAGGCGGGGATCACAGGCTGCACAATACTGATAAATTATGTAATGCACTACTTGTGGTCGATCTCGAACCCATTTATGATGTGACGACTTATAGTGAATTTTGTAACTAGCTCATCAAGATTGTAACTTGCTTAGCTAAATGAATTGTGGGGTTCGGTCCATTCATTTTCTTTCTTTATTATGCACCCCATAATACCCATCCCGTGGGCGGTGGTGTAAAGGATTACAGAGGCACATAATCGGTTCAGGAACTGAACCCTCTAGTTCGTTCAGCGAAGCAAATAACAATCTTTTGACGCTAGTTACAAAATTATTAATGTACACATACTTATGCATACATGTACATATACATATATACATACACATGCATATTTAATCACCCACACAAATACATACATCAGTAATCTTTTGTATCACAAGTGATTCAACAAGAGACTCACAACAGTAACTATACAAGGCACTTTACATCTATGAAGAGTCACACAGTTACTAGTCTTGCTCCACACCCACCCAACTGGGCGGCAGCTTTACAGTCATGTGCTGCACACATACCCAACTGGGCGGCAGCTTTACAGTCATGTGCTCCACACCCACCCAACTGGGCGGCAGCTTTACAGTCATGTGCTCCACACCCACCCAACTAGGCGGCAGTTTTACAGTTACCTGGTGTTATTCTTCACCTATATCTTTTTCTGGTTATTCCCTATTTACATTATGCAGTTCAGGTTTCGTCGCCATACTATAGTTTTTAGTTTAGTTAATTTATCACATAATGGGTTCAGGGACTGAACACACAATTTATTTATCTAAGCAAGTTACAATCTTGAGGAGCTAGCCACAAAATTCATAACACATCGTCACAACAACATGGGTTCGAGATCGACCACAAGTACAGTTTCTAAATTAAGAAAATGCCATAAGTGGAGAGCTAGTGTCACAATTGATATGTTTGTCCTGCACATTTCCACAGTGGTTTGCTTGGGTTCTTTTAATTATCTTAGATATCATTGAAGAGAACCTCCTAGGTACTATACTGTATATATGCTGGTAAGAAGAAGAATTATCCTGAGAAATCGTGTAAATTATGTTGTACGAGTGCTTCCAGTTAAGTAACATAGTTCATTTGTGTGCGCGTGCTTGAAGAGGAAATGTTATCCCCCCCCACCCTCCCCATTGTAAATATTTGTGGGTTTCAGACCATACGGCCACGGCTTACCCTCGCCGCGGTCGAGGGTAAGAACACCGGATGTATACCCTGTATTAGAAGTAAACATTAGCAATAACAATTATGGAAAGTTCCTTCACCTATACATAGAGAAGAGACTGAACTTCAGCACCCACATACAACACACAAGGGGATGCTCTGAGAGAGAGAGAGAGAGTGAGAGTAAAAATGTCCACTGAGGTCTGATTAAGTCCTTTTGGGGACCTTAATCATTAGGACGTCCAATGATTAACGCAAAGTGAGGCGTATTCAGATGGTATATTGACAACATTCAGCATATCTCATAATGACCTAGTAGTACTTGGTGCACAAATACCTTTTCCAAAGGAATCACAAAACATAATTAAACACAACTGTACCGTACAGTGTTATATATTTATTTCAGTTTGAACAATTTTTAACATTAAAGGATAAATTCTTTAATTGGTTGAAATTGGTTTTAATATTCGAAATCTAATTTGTTGATGTTAAATAATATAAGGTTCAAATTTATTAAGATACATACTTTAAAAACTATTTCTATTTGAAATTTAAATAACATAAAAAGAGTACAGAATATAACAAATACCGACTATATAAAAGACCTGACACTTACAACACTTAATTATGCTATTGTAACACATTGAAAGTAATAACATTATTTGATTCAGCAAAGCATTTGGATCCATCGAGCATGACCGGATGATTCGTTTTCTTCTCAGTGTCTGAGCTGCAGGGAATGAGATGAGACACTTTCCTTTGAAATTCTCTTGTAGATGTTGTCTCATATTCTGCATATCATACGAGGTTCACCGGATCTACACCACTTGCAAGTGATGCATCAAACGCCGCAGCATATACCCCACTCATACTTGAGTTCCTGTGTCTGCTGACATTCATTACATTGCATATCAGCTTATCATCCAAGCTTATCATCCAAGATATTTTCAAGAGGAAACTAGATTTATTCCTCCAAGGAGTGCCGGACCAACCGGGCTGTGGTGGGTATGTGGGCCTGCGGGCCGCTCCAAGCAACAGCCTGGTGGACCAAACTCTCACAAGTCAAGCCTGGCCTCGGGCCGGGCTTGGGGAGTAGAAGAACTCCCAGAACCCCATCAACCAGGTATCAACCAGGTATCCTGGCAATTAGCAAGAGCATACAAGATAACTTCAGTAGATTTGGATGGTAATTTATGCCTGGTGTCGTATATGTTAATTTGTCCCGTTACTCCAATGTTGGAAACGGTGACCCAGTGACAACCATCAACTTGGATAATTTGAATAAATTCACCAATTGCAACTGGCCAGGAGAGGTCCCGCTACAACGCTGGGTCATGAAGGCCTTCTACGCTTGGCACAGTTTGTTTGATGAGGTCACATGCAGATTTTATATGAAGGTCAGAGATCTGTACATTTGTTCCAATGTTCATTATCGCGTCATCTGTTAAATAATTTAACATTGTCGAATGTGAAGCACTGTTATCACTCTCCTTATTGTTGCATTGGTGTTAGGAGTGGCAGTGATTGGTGCAGTTTATTTTGTCTTTAAATAGGGACATATATTTGAACTGCAGATACCAGTACAGTTGCACCGTTTATTTATATATTTTATACTTGGGTTAGCAAGGCGAGACGCTTCTCTTAACGTGATACTGTTGGTATCAAATAGAAATAGTTTTTAAAGTATGTATCTTAATAAATTTGAACCTTATATTATTTAACATCAACAAATTAGATTTCGAATGTTAAAACCAATTTCAACCAATTAAAGGATTTATCCTTTAATGTTAAAAATTGTTCAAACTGAAATAAATATATAACACTGTACGGTACAGTTGTGTTTGCCTGCCACAGCCTGCCACAGCCTTGAGAGCACGGAGCCTCTTTCTACATTGGCGACCCAGTCTGGCTAAAACATTGCGGTACAGTAGAACCTCAAGACCAAGGTATTTGTATCTGGTAACATAGTCGAGCAGAGAGCCATCATCCAACTGCATTTTGCGAACGGCCCCACCCGTCTGGGTGGGTGTCGGTTCAAGATCTTTATTTTCTCTACTGAGATGACTAATCATAGTTCCTGACATGTGTACAATACAGAGTTCAGAACATTTTGGGTGTTGATATACCCATTGGTGTTGATCAGTATATCATCCACATAGCTAATGATGTGTTCGCTGGACCTTCTAGTTACTAAGTTTAAAAGTGCATTGATTAACACATTGAACAGAGTACGACTGAGGACACCTCCCTGTGGAGTGCCAAGTTCAAAATCTCTCGTTACACGCCTATGCCCTTGGAACAGTACAGATGACTTCCTGTTGGATAGATAGCCTCTTATCCACCGTAGAAGCCATCCTCCTACATTCATTTTAGCAAGTTCTCTCAGAATGACGTGTGGGTTAGCAATGTCAAAGGCTGACTTAAGATCTAGGAAAGTGGTATATGACCTATCAGTATGCAGGGTGAGGAATGTGGTAATACAGTGATGTACACTTTTTCCATGCGTAAAGCCATATATCTGGGGAGACAACATATTATTAATTTTGTAAAGGAGACGATTGAGAACATCCTCTCAAGACACTTATAGAGACAACTAGTGAGGGAGATTGGGCGAAAAGCACTCGGCTGGTGAGGTTTAGGAATGGGAATAATAACACTGTTGGTCCATGACTTAGGAAGCTCCCCAGTTACATAGCTCATATTATACAATTGAAGCAAGGGATTCCCTGGAACTAGCAGAAGCATATGCAGTGTGCCGTAAGTAACTCCATCCTCCCCGGGCGATGTAGCTTAGCCTTTATGTAGAGCAGAATCTAGTTCGTATTCAGTAAAAAACATGTCACAGTCATCCTCTTGATGACGCATAAAGTCAAGGAGCCTTGCCCTATTAGTATATCTATTATTTAATTCATTCTGTGAGGGTAGAGGAAGACTGTCAAAGCTGGAAGTCGTGGCTCAAGCATCAACAAGCTCATTTGCTCTGTGCAGAGGATTAGGGTACGAGATCTCTGCAGCATTTTTCCCTTTGATCTTGTTGATATCCTTCCATGCCCGACTTAGTGGCGTGTGAGAATTGAGACCACTGACAAAAGTTTCCCAGTCTGTCTGCCTCAGCTCCACTATACGTTCCCTGGCCTTAGCCAGAGCCGCTTGAAAGAGCCGAAGCATTTCAGCAGTGCGGGTCCTTTTATAAGCTGGTCCAATTATTCTGGCAGTGCGTTTTAGTGCATGCAATTTAGAATCATTATAATAAGCATAAGTGCTATGACCAGTGTAATTTGGGTTACGTGGCCTGGACGATGGATCAAGTGTTTCTATAAACTGGTCGCTAGTATCTGTGAACTCATTGTTAAAATCTTCAACTGATGAAGGCTCAGATGAACTGCACCAATCTGACACATGGGCAACAAAATTGTCTCGTTGATCGATGGGCACAGCCAGCCTCTTCCGCTTGAACACTCCACCAGGGAGGATAGAGCTGCCAATGCTTATAGTGGCTAATATGGCCAGATGATCAGACGCCATATCTGGCACTATTGACGAGGCGCACACGGTGTGGGAGACGTTGAAACCGAGACATAGATCAAGAATACCCCCGTAGATATTCGTCGGTTCAAGGTCACCCACAATCTGTGCATCATCATGGCTACCTAATAGTGACAACAGTTGGTTGCCGTTACGATTATTGAACTGCGAATTACCAATATTCCTATGCCTAGCGTTATAATCACCTATAATGATGGTAGGCACAGTCTGAATGCAGATAGGAAGGTCAGCATAATTAAAGTTACAAGGAGTTGATTATTTAGTACATAGTTGTTTTTCTTTTTAATTGGATGATAGAGGAGGAGTCTTTAACGTGATTGGGAATACATACATACATACATACATACATACATACATACATACATACATACATACATACATACATACATACATACATACATACATACATACATGCATACATATATTCATACATACATACATACATACATACATACATACATACACGTCCAGTCAGCATATAGCTATTTCGGAACAAAATCCAATACAGTTTATATTGGTGAGACGCCACTGTGATGAGTTTAATTATCACAGGAACTGTAGGTTAATGTGTGACATAGGTGAGGTTAGATGAGGCATCTACAAGCATCAGCTGGAGGCTGATGGAGTGTTGTGGAGGCTGCTGGTACTATACCCAGATGTTGGAGGGTGGATTTGACTCTCCCACCCTCCCTCGCCCCCCACATTGACCGCAGAACGTGTAAGGTTACTTTTCACTCTCGCTTACCAAGGGTATACCCCCCCCCCCCTCCCAACACACACACATGCATCAGACTCTTAACTTACAATATTTATGATTTACCAATTTATGTTACAACACTGACTCTCAATTTCACAATATTGTATAAACTTTGATGAATCGCACGTCTATGGGTCATCCAATAATGCTAGCAGACTTCTAGATGTTACCACTGCTAGGTTTAGGATCGGCTACAAGTACCTCTAGGAATTTGTAACATCTGATGATGTAGATTTGACTAAATGTATACTCTGTCAGCAGAACTATTCGCATACTTTGCGTCATTATATAATGGAATGCGAAAAAATCGCGGAATTTAAAGATAACAACATCAATAGTGTCCATGAAATGTGTATAAGTACTTCATTCATAATGATGTGCTGCCCGAAATCTTAACGAAGTATCCAAAATTTGCTTACTGTAGGTAATGCATGCACATGACTGTAAAGCTGCCGCCTAGTTGGGTGGGTGTGGAGCACATGACTGTAAAGCTGCCGCCTAGTTGGGTAAGTATGCAGCAAATGACTGTAAAGCTGCCGCCCAGTTGGGTGGGTGTGGAGCACATGAATGTAAAGCTGCCACCCAGTTGGGTATGTGTGCAGCCCATGACTGTAAAGCTGCCGCCCAGTTGGGTAAGTATGCAGCAAATGACTGTAAAGCTGCCGCCCAGTTGGGTGGGTGTGGAGCAAGACTAGTAACTGCGACTCCTCATAGACGTAAAGTGCCTTTTATAGTGACTGTTGTGAGCCTTTTGTTGAATTACTTGTGACAAAAGATTACTGATGTGTGTATTTGTTTGGTTGATTAAATATGTATGAGTATGTATATATGTATACGTATGTATATGTACATGTATCTGTACATTAATAATTTTGTAACTAGCGTCAAAAGATTGTTATTTGCTTAGCTAAACGAACTAGAGGGTTCAGTTCCTGAACCGATTATGTGCCTCTGTAATCCTTTACATCACCGCCCACGGAATGGGTATTATGGGGTGCATAATAAAGAAAGAAAATGAATGGACCGAACCCCACAATTCATTTAGCTAAGCAAGTTACAATCTTGATGAGCTAGTTACAAAATTCACTATAAGTCGTCACATCATAAATGGGTTCGAGATCGACCACAAGTAGTGCATTACATAATTTATCAGTATTGTGCAGCCTGTGATCACCGCCTGGCTGGATACTGATACCTAGGTAGTTTTCATGTGTCCGGACACAGGCGATAAGGTGGTATTATTTATTTAACTTAATATATATATATATATATATATTTTTAAATGTCACATTAACGGCTACATCTTCCTTTCTTCTGACATATAGATTTTTAAGATTAATTAAAATATATGGAAACTAATTATACAATTTATTGGCTGGTGTGCAAGGCTTCACACTCTCAGAGCTAGCCATCAAGTAACTATCAAAACGCATATATCTTCGTTTTAACTTCAGTTATATTTATGACAAAGGATTTTAAATGTAGCCTATATTTCTACCTTTCTGATGACATAAATATTTTCGTTAATTACAATATTTAGATCATACTAACATTGATTTTCAAAAGGTTGTATATTTTCCATCAATGGAGAGCATCAGCCAAGAAGCCTTCTTTAAAATATGAATATCTTTCCTCACCCAATAAGATCTAATCTCTGAATAAAACGCAAAAAACGACTTGATAGCAACCTATCCACCGCTGCCCATTGGATGGGGGAGAGGAGGTTATGTTTAGGATAAACATATCAATTGTGACACTAGCCCTCCATATATGTCAGTTGCTTAAATTAAAAAACTATATTTGTGGTCGGTCTCGAGCACATTGTTGATGTGACAATGTGCATTGACTTTTGCAACTAGCTTATCAAGATTATAACTAACTTGGCTATATGAATTATGGGGCTCAGTCCATGAGCCCATTATGTGCCTCTGTAACACTCCACTATCGCCCATAGGATGGGTATGGGGTGCATAATAAATGAACTAAACTAAGCTCTGCCTTTTTGATAACATATACAATTATAAGCTTTATTTGTGAATCTCAATTAATTAAACAATATATCACAGAGCCTGTTGGGTTTGGTGAGATGAGCGAAGAGACATGGGAGATTTTACATAAGTACAGTACATGGTAGTTTAGGTAACGAACGCATGTCAACGAATAACGAGTATATATTTTTTTTTTTTTGTAATATAACAAAACTATTGTCCTATGAAGTCGATTTAACTTCCAAACATATATTTTTAATAAATGTTAAATGTTTTTTTTTTTTTTTTTTTTTTTTTTTTTTGAGATATATACAAGAGTTGTTACATTCTTGTACAGCCACTAGTACGCGTAGCGTTTCGGGCAAGTCCTTAATCCTATGGTCCCTGGAATACGATCCCCTGCCGCGAAGAATCGTTTTTTCATCCAAGTACACATTTTACTGTTGCGTTAAACAGAGGCTACAGTTAAGGAATTGCGCCCAGTAAATCCTCCTCGGCCAGGATACGAACCCATGACATAGCGCTCGCGGAACGCCAGGCGAGTGTCTTACCACTACACCACGGAGACTGCATTCTGGCTAGTTATGTTAGATTTTATTAAAAATATGTATTCTACTTGTTAACATTATAATTTAAATTTGTGATAATTTGTGCAGAGAAGTGCGACAACTGGATATGCCAACAAACACTTTCCAAACAACGATATATCTTGGATAAGTCGCTCCACAACATTGACGCTTGGACCGTCGACTTCCTTTGATGCTACTTATTTCATAATGAAATTACATTAGTTTGGAGTAAATATATGTTTTCTCATGTTCTGCATTCAACACCCACATTATAATGAGTATATATACCATATTACTTCATTACCTAAATAATGCTAGTAGGGTTTGAGTAGCTTTGGGTCTTTAGTGGACAGAATCCCCAATAGATGGGGCGAGAGTCGCCCCATCTCTCTCACCCGAGCAAGAGTCGAAACTTAATTTAAAATTGATATATCTTTGTTCTCGAACATGATATATTTCATTTGGTGCAATCATAATAATGTTCATATCTCGGTCTTTCTGGAGGCATATAAGATTTTAGGCTTTATTAGCGTATCTTTGTTAATTATACAATATATCGGCAAGTGCGTAGGCGTCTGCACTCCATGCCCGACAAGCTACTGAGCGCTACTATAAAAACATATGTATCTTCACTTGAGCTATAAATATGTCTATTTTAATGGTTTGAAAATGAAGCTCTTATTTCTATCTTGCTTAAGACATATAAAACATTTGTGTTTATTAACGAATTTACGTGAAATAAACATTGATCTGAGAGAGAGTTGCTCTGTCGTTCAGTCTGTACGGGGTGGGAGCTCCGTAATTTTTAAAATACATGTATCTTCTTTAGAACTTTAAATATGTCTATGGTAAAGTGTTTAAAGTAAAGCTTATATGTCTGCCTTTCTTGAGACATATAAAACATATATGTTTATTAACGAATTCACATGAAATAAACATTGTTCTGAGAGAAAGCAAATCATCAAATGCAATTCAGCTACAGATAGACAACATTAACATCAGTAATAAAAATGATGGCAAGTTTCTTGGCCCATTAGGGGGGGTTTATATTAAATTTATATATATGCAGCTAATCAAACTACAGTATTAACTACACATTAGTTTACAGTGAAGAGGTTCCTTATCTTATTGTACAGCAGGCCTTAGTCCACCAGGTATAACCAGGATGTAGACACCAAATTATCCTCTTTGAGGTAGCTTCCATCACCCAGTAACTGGTACACAAAGCATGCTTCCTCGTCTTGACCTGTCAAAAGGGCGCTAGCTATGAAGCCAGAATCCTCATATATGACAGCTATATCAGAGAAAACACTGTACAAGGAACCATAAAGACCTAGACTTAATTACCTCTTATTAAGAGGCAGTTCGTATTCTAACCGGATCACCCTATCTAATGACATTAATGGCCATAAATGATAGATAAATGGGTTTCGGCAGAACACTTAACTTGTATTTGTTGACAGCGTGTTGATGATGGTACACCTTTGGTTTCCATAACACTTCGTCCAAGTAAAATTAACAGGAGCCGAATTGCTCCCGTGCCTCTTGTCTAAGTACAATAACAATGGCTGACCACTCCCTCCTCACTGACGCTACTGGCCTACATTGTCCAGATGACAGTAAGTGATAGAAGGGTCACATTTACTCTATTTTAATTCTGATAATTAAGTTAATTTATATGAGATGTTTTTATGATGGTAAAGTCCAAAGACTAATGTATTTAAGAATAATTCCCACCATAATAGGTGGTGAATTTATAATAGTATGTGGTAATGATATCCCATTTTCTATAGACGGAAATTCCACTACAAGTTACATTTTCTATGGGATAACTTGTTTATACAACACAGCAATATTATCTGCCTGTATGATATTATTAAATGGTGTCGGATTTTCCGACATAATTCCCCGGGGCCTGCTCACGGGTCAAAGTTCTATTTAGAACAGACGAACACCGATACTCCTCCTCCAAATTATTAGATTAATTTGATGTTAGTAGTTAGTAATCACACATTTGTGCGTCTGTTCGTACAGGACGGATGTCCCGTACTAGAGTTGCAGGGGTTAGAAGTCTAATGCAATTTCATTTCCCTGTTAACTCTTGAAATGCTAAAATTCAAGCCCAATTACATATTATTTAACCCAGAAGACTGGATGTGATCAAGTACTACAGTCAAGTATGATTCAGGGACTGCAGTGAGATCAGTGACATTAGATATAACTTGAAGTTTGTTCAGGTAACTGGTCACTGATATATAAACACTGAGGCCCATGGAATACATCTTGATTAAATAATAAATGTATCAAATCAGTCGTCAGATTTATTGGGGTTTAATTTAGTTAATTGATTCAGAAGATTGAATAGCTCATCATTAAAGTAAAGTATGGTTCTGAGACTGCAGTGGGTTCAGTGACATTGGTCGCAGTGACTTGTAGCTGTTTAGGCTACTGTTCACTGATTTGCCACTGAGCTGGCCTCATGAACTCATCTTCAGCTTTAAATGATGATACTAACATCAACCTCTCTTGGTATAGTCAGCTGTAATCTCCTTAGTATAATGCTACTGGAGAAATATAATCAGCTGACAAATTTAGATTTCTATTGGTATTGTTTATCTGCAGCCATAGGTCTCCCCAGGCTTGATACTGGGCCTGAGTGTGATCTTCATAATTCGCTAGATCAACCATAATGTCGTCTATTTCTGTTTCTGATAAATTGGTGTTGGCAAGTTCAGCCACATATGTTGCTATTTGGCGTTTGATTTGCTCAAATTTACCTGCAGCTGCTTGATAATAGCTTTCCAGGTCAGCATAATCAACTTGAGATTGTTGTGACAAATCTTCACATTTCTTGATCTGTCTTGTTAAGTGGCCTTTAAGAACTGCAAGGGTTCTTTTCATTCTCCCTGCATTATCCATACTGGCTAGTTGGTGAAGCCTTGTGGGACTTGTACTTGGGTCGCTCATAATACTGAACAAGCACTGATGGTAGCCTAGGGTAAAATTTCTGCACTCACTAGGCTGTAATCCTACCTCTACTAGAGGTTAGCACTTAAAATTAATACACATTATATATATATACAATCATACACACTAATGATTTGAGTGATAAACCAGTGTCATTGGAAGTACCTTTAGGTTAGCTCTTCTATATCACCCTAGGATGGTATAGACACTAATTAATCACTCAAAGGTGTAATGATCATAAGTAAATTATTATATATACACAACTCAACTCGAGTTGATAAAATTTACACCCAAAATAGGGTCTGCACCATTCATTAATGGTGTTGGGTTGTTTAATATAGTACAACTAGACTATGGTAATAATGGGACTAGGATGAACAATAAATAGTTCAACTAGTCAATGGTAATATCCTACCCTGTTGTGGGTTGGCAATTAGTAAATATTATATTGTGAACACTAGTGCAATATATTAAATAATTCTCTATTTTGGAGAAATAATATACACAATTATTGATAATAGCCTCTTAATTGCCTCTATGAAACTTCTAATATTATCAAGAAGTATTAAATATTATTAGTGACCTCGCGAAATAAACTCCACAAAATTCGTGGATAATCTCTCGCGAAATTTAACACCACGAAATCTGTGAACAATCTCGCGAAGACAGAGCCACTAATTTGGCTGGCTTCAATATTAGCGCTGTCATTTCATGAAATAACACGCCACCAAATATCTGTGGGTGTCCCTGAAACCGCTGATGAGGCTGAACTGAACTGAGCTGGGGGCTCCTGAGCTCGCACCAGGCAACGCCGCCGTCTTTGACTGCTGGCTTTGTATAAATCACACTGCACTAGTATATTTAATGAATCCACTGGTTAACTGGTTCATCCGGTACTAAGATGACCAAATAATCTGTCATCCGACTCGCAGATGACCAAATAATGTGGGTTCATAGGACCAATAATCTGTCATCCGGTTCGAAGATGACCAAATATTGTGGGAACCGACCTGTGAGATTTATATGAATTTATATAGAATTTATATTTACGTTAATTTGTATACTTCGATAGTAATTTGTATGATGTTAAGTGGACTGTATTTTTGCAATAATCTCACAAATCGATCCTCTACACATTAGGGGGGGTTTATATTAAATTTATATATATGCAGCCAATCAAACTACAGTATTTACTACACATTAGTTTTCATTGAAGAGGTTCCTTATCTTATTGTACAGCAGGCCTTAGTCCACCAGGTATAACCAGGATGTAGACACCAAATTATCCTCTTTGAGGTAGCTTCCATCACCCAGTAACTGGTACACAAAGCATGCTTCCTCGTCTTGACCTGTCAAAAGGGCGCTAGCTATGAAGCCAGAATCCTAATATATGACAGCTATGTCAGAGAAAACACTGTACAAGGAACCATAAAGACCTAGGCTTAATTACCTTTTATTAAGAGGCAGTTTGTATTCTAACCGGCTCACCCTATCTAATGACATTAATGGCCATAAATGATAGATAAATGGGTTTCGGCAGAACACTTAACTTGTATTTGTTGACAGCGTGTTGATGATGGTACACCTTTGGTTTCCATAACACTTCGTCCAAGTAAAATTAACAGGAGCCGAATTGCTCCCGTGCCTCTGGTCTAAGTACAATAACAATGGCTGACCACACCCTCCTCACTGACGCTACTGGCCTACATTGTCCAGATGACAGTAAATGATAGAAGGGTCACATTTACTCTATTTTAATTCTGATAATTAAGTTAATTTATATGAGATGTTTTTATGATGGTAAAGTCCAAAGACTAATGTATTTAAGAATAATTCCCACCATAATAGGTGGTGAATTTATAATAGTATGTGGTAATGATATCCCGTTTTCTATAGACGGAAATTCCACTACAAGTTACATTTTCTATGGGTTAACTTGTTTATACAACACAGCAATATTATCTGCCTGTATGATATTATTAAATGGTGTCGGATTTTCCGACACTCCCCATCCTTCTCCCTCATCCTCACCCCACACAACTACTCCCCACCCTTCTCCCTCATCCCCACCCCCAACCACTACACCCTCCCAACCACTACACCCCCCCACCCCCAAACACAACCCCCCCCCACCCTTCTCCCTCATCCTCACCCCCAACCACTCCCCCCCCCCACCCTTCTCCATCATCCCCACCCACAACCACTACCCCCCACCCTTCTCCCTCAACCCCACCCCCAGCCACTACCCCCCCACCCTTCTTCCTCATCCCCCCCACAACCACTACCCCCACCCCCAACCACTACCCCCCTCCCTTCTCCCTCATCCCCACCCCCAACCACTACCCCCCTCCCTTCTCCCTCATCCCCACCCCCAACCACTACCCCCTCCCTTCTCCCTCATCCCCACCCCCAACCACTACCCCCCTCCCTTCTCCCTCATCCCCACCCCCATCCACTACCCCTCCCACCCTTCTCCCTCATCCCTACCCTCGTACCACTAACCCACCCTCAACCTGATCTCTTACAAAGAACGTCGCATTTCGACCGTATGCGTTACCTAAGGCCAAAAATTATCGTACTAGAAGATGGAAGCTGCTCGCGAAATTGACATACTGTCCCGTTTTCTGTTTTGGGTCCTCTGGCAGGTTAGGATAAGTGCACTTTAACTCAACCGTTTTCTTTACGTTGGAGGAAGCCTTAGGAAGACGAGCTGGATTGTCAGCTCCAATAACAAGTAGTTCTGTCTCCATTCATTGGTTATCTTGAGATGATTTCTGGGATTAGCGTCCCCGCGGCCCGGTCTTCGACCAGGCCTCCTTTTTGTTACACACCCCCAGGAAGCAGCCCGTAGCAGCTGTCTACCTCCCAGGTACCTATTCACTGCTAGGTAACAGGTGCATCAGGGTGAAAGAAACTCTGCCCATTTGTTTTCTCCTCCGCCGGGGATCGATCCCCAGCGGAGTAAGAATTACTTAGGACTACGTATCCGGAGCGCTGTCCACTCAGCCGTGGTCAGGGGCTGAGAATAGTCACTAACTGGTTAATTGGTCGGAGTGTTTCATTATTGTGTTGTCATTCTAAAGAATTGTATTTGTAACTCTCCGCTTGAGAAGGTATGTGTAGCATAAAACAAAAAACAAAACAAACAAACACACAGCCACTATCAACACACATGTTCTACCAATGAACAATTATCTGATTTTTTTATTCGATTTCTCTCTCAAAAATCAAATTAGGAAATTTGAAAGAGAAATTTCCCATTTTTCACCTGACAGGAGAGCCAGGAGATTCCACACTGAATACATTTCTCCCTCTATTGTATTAATACGTATATAAGCACATTCATGTATACATACATACACAATTTCCCTCCTTCAGGTGCACGTAATTAATTGGATGTATAACAAGTCTTTCATCATTTACTAGGCATTGTGGAAGGTCTCGTGGCCCAGTGGACTTCATTCTCGACATCACAGTCCGGGATCCCGGGTTCTATTCCTTGTTGTATTTATTGTATTTGTATTTAATTATATTCAGTCCTAGTGAACACTTTATTATTAAGTTTAAACACTAGACTGTTGTTTAAAAGAAATTAGAGTTGATATAAATACGTGGCGTCGATGGCGTCACGGAATCACCCATTCTCTTTTCCTCTATGGGGGTAACTTATGTTATTATGTATGTGTGTGTGTCGGATTTCCGACAAATCCCCAGGTAAGTTAGTAAACAGTGACTCTACATCCAATGAGGCTCTTATCCCCGTGGCCCGTGCTCCCCGCAGTAAGTCAACAAATTCCTTTGGAGACTTCAAGCTGGAAGCATAAGGTACATAAGGAATCAGCAAGCAGTTGAGTCGTTTAGCCAGTCTGTATGTGGGTGTGGGTATCTGGCTGATGATTGGCCGAAGTGGGTTTCCAGGCTTGTGGATCTTGACATTCCCATACGCATAACCAGATTTGTATTTCCTGCCTGTCTACAACAAAATCATTCAGAGGGAATGGTCAGAGGTACAGGATGATCATGAGGGGGGGGGGGGCGGGGTCGCCACAACTCACAAGAGAACAGCGTGCCAGTGCCACAGTCAGACCCCCACGACGACTGTTGGCACTGTCCCCCAGACTCACAGCTAAACATTTTCAAAACTAACATTTTAAAACACACAGTTTTTTCTTACAGTAATATACACCATTATTCACTCATTTATTATGAGTGAATAATGACATTTATTATGTCAGGTCTTGTTCTTGCAACATTTCTTCATGACCCAGATGGAACTAAGTTTTACCCTGACTGCGCCTGCATGCAACGTCACCACTTTTCAATGGCTGACCACTTTAACAGAAGACAGTATGAGTGTAACGGACTCGTAAACAAGTGCACAGGTACAGGTTGGACCTGGGTGAGTAAGGACACTCCTTGTAGGCCAGTCTCTATCGACAGGCTTCACCTGGTCACAGTCGACAGGCTTCACCTGGTCACACTCGACAGGCTTCACCTGGTCACACTCGACAGGCTTCACCTGGTCACACTTCACGTTGGTCGTGAGAGTCGACTACAATGCCACAAAAGCCCGCTAAACACCTTCACAACGGGTCCTCATCAAAATTTGTAAATTTATGTTTAAAAGCTTTTAGTGTTGGGACTTTAGAGAGAGTATAAGTGCTGAAGGGGTCTATGGGAACACCAGTATTTAAAGAAGAGTTTACACAAACATTGTTAACCTTGATTAGTTAGCTTATATCCATGACCTCTTGAAGTTCCAGGCCTCAGGAATTCTTCGCTATATATTCTGTCAATTCCCGTTGCTATTTTGTAGGTAGTGGTCATGTCGCCTCGTTTTCTTTAATGTTTGTTGTTTACTTATTAAAAATGAAATGCGTGCATTATAGGTAAAGGGAAAGGGAACTATCAGCAAAGAGCGCCAAGCCATTATGACAATATAGCACTTGGATAGGATCAGGATAAGGATTTGAGATGGGACGGAGGGAAGGAATGGTGCCCAACCACTTGTGGACGGTGGGGGGATTGAACGCAGAGCTGCATGAAGCGAGGCCGTCGCTCTACCGTCCACCGCAAGTGGTTGCACTAAACAAAATATTTCCCGTTATCAGTGGACAGGAAGCCTGCGTCTATATATACTTTAGGCTTGGAACCTAAAGCCTTCCCAGGGAGCCTTCCCTAAACAGTTGCCTAAAGCACAGGTATTTACTGCTAAGTGAACAGCGGCATTAGGCGAAAAGGAACGTGCTCAATCATTTCTCTCCCGCTCGGGAATCGAACCCGGGATCCCGAGAAGGAGTGGAGAACGAAGCCAACTGAACTACTAGGTAAAAGAAACAACTTCGATGTATTTAAACCATACAACAATACCTACAGTGTGTGTGTACTCACCTAATTGTGCTTGCGGGGGTTGAGCTCTGGCTCTTTGGTCCCGCCTCTCAACTGTCAATCAACTAGTGTACAGATTACTGAGCCTATTGGGCTCTATCATATCTACACTTGAAACTGTGTATGGAGTCAACCTCCACCACATCACTTCCTAATGCATTCCATTTGTCAACCACTTTGACACTTAAAAAGTTCTTTCTAATATCTCTGTGGCTCATTTGGGCACTCAGTTTCCACCTGTGTCCCCTAGTGCGTGTGCCCCTTGTGTTAAATAGCCTGTCTTTATCTACCCTATTAATTCCCTTGAGAATTTTGAATGTGGTGATCATGTCCCCCTAACTCTTCTATCTTCCAGCGAAGTGAGGATTAATTCCAGTAGCCTCTCCTCGTAGCTCATACGTCTCAGCTCAGGTACTAGTCTGGTGGCAAACCTTTGAACCTTTTCAAGTTTGGTCTTATGCTTGACTAGATATGGACTCCATGATGGGGCTGAATACTCCAGGATTGGCCGGACATATGAGGTATACAAAGTTCTGAATGATTCCTTACACAAGTTTCTGAATGCCGTTCTTATGTTGGCCAGCCTGGCATATGCCGCTGATGTTATCCTCTTGATATGAACTTCAGGGGACAGATCTGGCGTGATATCAACCCCCAGGCTTTCTCTCTCTCTCACTCTTGAAAAAGTTCATCTCCCAGATGATACCTTGTATCTGGCCTCCTGCTCCCTACACCTATCTTCATTACATTACATTTGCTTGGTTTAAACTCTAACAACCATTTGTTCGACCATTCCTTCAGCTTTTTTAGGTCTTCTTGAAGCCTCAAGCAGTCCTCCTCTGTCTTAATCCTTCTCATAATTTTGGCATCGTTAGCAAACATTGAGAGAAATGAATCTATAACCTCCGGGAAATCATTTACATACCTCAGAAACAAAATAGGACCGAGTACAGAGCTCTATGGGACTCCACTGGTGACTTGACGCCAATCTGAGGTCTCACCCCTCACCGTAACTCTCTGCTTCCTATGCTTAGGTACTCCCTTATCCACTGGAGCACCTTACCAGCTACACCTGCCTGTCTCTCTAGCTTATGTACCAGCCCCTTATGTGGTACTGTATCACAGGCTTTCCGACCATCCAAGAAAATGCAGTCCTCCCAGCCTTTCTCTTTCTTGCTTAATCTTTGTCACCTGGTCATAGAATTCTATTAAGCCAGTCAGGCAAGATTTACTCTCCCTGAACCAATGTTGGCGATTTGTTTCGAAGTCCCATCTCTCCAGATGTGCTACCAGGTTTTTTCTCACGATCTTCTCCATCACCTTGCATGGTATACAAGTCAAGGATACTGGCCTGTAGTTCAGTGCCTCTTGCCTGTCGCCTTTAGCCACCACAACACCATCCTGTGTGTGTGTGTGTGTGTGTGTGTGTACTCACCTAGTTGTACTCACCTAGTTGTGTTTGCGAGGGTTGAGCTCTGGCTCTTTGGTCCCGCCTCTCGACCGTCAATCAACAGGTGTACAGATTCCTGAGCCTATTGGGCTCTATCATATCTACACTTGAAACTGTGTATGGAGTCAGCCTCCACCACATCACTTCCTAATGCATTCCATTTGTCAACCACTGACACTAAAAAAGTTCTTTCTAATATCCCTGTGGCTCATTTGGGCACTCAGTTTCCACCTGTGTCCTCTTGTGCGTGTTCCCCTTGTGTTAAATAGACTGTCTTTATCTACCCTATCAATTCCCTTCAGAATCTTGGATGTGGTGATCATGTCCCCCCTAACTCTTCTGTCTTCCAGCGAAGTGAGGTTTAATTCCCGTAGTCTCTCCTCGTAGCTCATACCTCTCAGCTCGGGTACTAGTCTGGTGGCAAACCTTAGAACATTTTCCAGTTTAGTCTTATCCTTGACTAGATATGGACTCCATGCTGGGGCTGCATACTCCAGGATTGGCCTGACATATGTGGTATACAAAGTTCTGAATGATTCTTTACACAAGTTTCAGAATGCCGTTCGTATGTTGGCCAGTCTGGCATATGCCGCTGATGTTATCCGCTTGATATGTGCTGCAGGAGACAGGTCTGGCGTGATATCAACCCCCAAGTCTTTTTCCTTCTCTGACTCCTGAAGAATTTCCTCTCCCAGATGATATGATGTGATGTGTGTGTGTGTGTGTGTGTGTGTGTGTGTGTGTGTGTGTGTGTGTGTGTGTGTGTGTGTGTGTGTGTGTGTGTGTGTGTGTGTGTGTGTTACCTTTGTTCTTCTCCTGTTACTATCCCCTCTACTACACCTTAGCTTGCATACCTTTTGCCTTGTTCCTCACCTCTCTCTTGCCTGTTTATTGCCTTCATCTTCCCTCGTCACAGTCGACTTGATAATGGTCCAGGACGGACCGAAACGTCGTCGTCCCTTCATCTATAGTGTGTGGATTGGTCAACCGGTATTTAACCATTCATTCTGTATGGTCCTTCTTGTCTCCTGTCACTTGTTCCCATTTCCCTCACCTAACATTTGCTGGTGTTGAAATCTAGTAACCACTTCTCAGACTAACCCACAGCTTGTCTAAGTTATCTTGGGGTATCTGTTTTAAATATCCAACACTTATTTCTCATTTCTAGTACTTCGATAAATGACCCTTGTACTAACCGTTATATTTTATTAACCCTACTAATCAGTAGAGTAATAATTTTAATACATTTCTTACTGCGTAATAACCGCGCCAAAAGTTTACTAGAATCTATGGGGAAGTTAAGTCAGCCAGCCTGACCGAGGGAAAAACTGTCGACATTTCAAAGAATTGCGTTCAATTCTCCCTTCATATCAGCATTCTCTCTTAAGAATTATTAGCTGATAATGCGTTTACTATTGATCTAATGTTACAGCATTATTTGCTAAGGATCACTATATAGAGTAGGTACCTGTGATAACAGTACATACTGTTATCACAGATATACAAGGAGGAAAGAATTCCCTCTATAACCTTTTCGTCTATAGGAACTTCGTTTCATATTAATTGTTATATGACGAGAAATTAATTAAAATTAGTTCTCTTATAATAAACCTTATCCTTATTATCTCGCATAGTTGAATAAATTATAGGAGTAAAATTCTCCGTTCCAACACTCCGCGCTATTGCGCATGCGCGGGGTAGAGGGGAGGAGGAGAGAGAGGACGGCAGCCATTATTCTGGCAGAGAAGCAGTGTCTGAAGCGTGCAAGTTTTACCAGCCCGTTCTCGCACTTGCTTATAGTCAATATTGGCTTATTTTTAAGTGCATTTGTGACATACTAATTATTGTGAATGTTTTAGTTTACCTTGAACAGCTGAATAGAAAACACCGACCTAACCTAACCTTCTTAGTATGTTAAGGTAACCATCTTATTGCTTCTTAATTACAATTAGTACTTAACCTATACCTATACTGATATTACAGTTTTATAAAAATAATGAAACAAAACCAAAATATTTAAATAAAGTGTAAAGTAACTCAGGATATTGTCTAATATTGTATAAAATCTCTATTGTTTAATAAAACTGAAAAAGAAATTCCTAATATTAAAACTGGTGTTTAACACATCTATAGGAAGAGTTTGTACCTTAAAAACAAAATATTAAGTGGCATATACGACACATATACTTATTAATCAGCCAAAGTTTTCCCAGCCCGTAATTACGTCATCCTCGCAGCAGCGGATGCCAGTGGGCTGAAGCAGCTTCGTTATTACTCAGACACTCGGCTCGGCAAACAAATAAGACGCTAAGTCCCTGCTTATTGTTATATTTTGTGATCACAAATATTTAACAGGTAGGATGTTTGTCGTCAGGCCGCATGGACTCTAAATATCAACAAGTTGAGTCTATCAGGTCGCCTCCATATTTTCATTTAGAAATAGGTGTAAGTTAATATTCGTATAGACCAATTTTACAATGTACCCGTATTTCAGCTTGTGACCAAGTGACAAGAAGAGAGATAAGCCTCTACCTCAGTCGTGTGTTCTGGGACATCCTGTTTCAACAAGTTTTCTTGACGCTCCCGCCCAGACGCTCACTACTACTTCACCACACAGCTAAACTGTTGTTTAGTTTGTTGATTAAGTAGAATACTAATTAATATTTATTTGTTGATCTTCAATATAAGATCATATGTTCCACTAACATTCTATATATTATTTACCATTGATTATTATTGCTATGCATAGATATCTTAATATCTTATTTTTTGATACGCATTAGTATCTAATTTATTGTGCAGTAACGCATTAGTTTCTTTGTACTATTTCAACCCCCCAAAGAGTGTGGTGTGAGTCGGCTCTATATATAATTTCAATCTACAGTTCACTTAATGCTTTCGTATTATTTATTAATTATTAAAAGATCCATAGGCACTGATTCCTGGATTTATTTTTCAACATTATATCATTTATTTTATTTCCCTTTTAATTAAAGGGTGGTCCTTCGTAGCTATCGAAATTTATTCTCATTATTATTAATATCCTGAGCCAGATTTTCCCACAGTATCTTCAAATTTTTGTTCAACAAACGTCAACAGTAGGACTCAACCTTCGTATAGTTAGGTCTTTAAACATGTATCATAAATAACATGGTACAAGCACTGATATCTGAGGTATTCTGCTTGCTACCCTTTCGCCAGTTCGATTTCTCACCTTCTCACTGAGATTCTCTGACTCCTTGCTGTTAGGTACTCTTGAGATTCTATGACGTCTTACTGCTAAGTAATCTTGAGATTATCTGACTCCTTGGTGTTAGGCACTCTCTCACCCATGTCAGTACTCTACCACTTACATCCGCCAGTCTCACAAGTTTATGTGAGGATGACACAATATTTCGTCCGATGATTCTGCAAAAGTTGCAACATTTCCTCCAGAGACAAGAACCTTAAATTTAAAATTTTAAATTTTGCCCCGAGGGGCGAATTTATTGGGCAGCGCCACTCACCTTGAATGGACACACCGCCATAGCAGTATATACAACACTCTCCAATAGGAAGAAAACCCGCTGGGTTGTTCATCCTGTCACTTGTACCCAGACACAGCTGGGACTTGCTTAACTGTCTCAAGTAAACAGCTCCTCAAACAAGAAGATTAACATCTATCAACCCTTAAAAGCTTACATTATCTTGCAGGTGCAAAAAGGGGGAATCTTTTAAGAACAGTATCAATATTTGACAAATAGTGTTTTCCTAACTCAAACACTGTGGGGTTTATTATTCTAAACATAATTCTGATGTCTCTCAGGTGTTCACATTCACGTAGATAGTGGTCAAGGCGGTGTCCATCACTCTCACCACAGACTCTGCAACTTCGCTGATCAACTGTTGTTTCCTTTCCATATCTCCATGGATATTTGTATCCAAGACGGATTCTCGCTATTACCGATTCTCTCCCTCGTCGTCCTCCTCTTCGGCCATAATGATTGGGATTGCCAGCTGCAACCATGTTGTACCATCGTACAGATTTACTGGTTTGTGCTTCTATCCTCCTTTCCTCAGTTACCTTGTCACGGTGATGTTGCCTGACAATACCTCTAATGTAGTAGTCTTGGGTATGAAGTATTCAATATGGTCTCCTTCAGCAGCCAACACATCTGTTCGTTCATTCCCACATATTCCAACATGGGAGGGGATCCACAGACACTTGATGACTGTTCCCTGATTGGCAAGTACTCTCACAGCTCTCTTAATTTCAGCGACTATTGCAAGATTTTCTGCACGATTTTTACTTAGGCTTTGCAGTGCTGCTTTTGAATCGGTGCAAATCACTGCACCATTAGTGTTCCGTTCAAGAAACCTTAACGCCATAACAATGGCAGTTAGCTCTGCTTGCGTTGAAGAGGCATAGTTCTCAATACGCGCTTTTTATTCATTTCTGCGTTGGAAAGTATTATCCTTGATTACCGTGTATGCTGCACCAGCCCTGCCATTGACAGGATTAGATGACCCATCAGTGTAGATTTGATCTAGTTCATCACCGGCTGCTTTATCAATTTCCTCGAGATACTTGTGCCTCATTTCTTATGGTATCATGTTGGAATTTTTCGTTGCCACTTCATTGATGATGATCTTGCATGAGTCATCCTCCCAGGGAGGTAACCCCTCTACAGGCAGGAGCTCACGGGCTTGCTCAAGCAGGTGAAGTTCTTCGAGGTAGCAGACTGATCTGTGATGCCATTTTTTGCTTCTCCTGTTTTCCCCTGAAAGTAGCACAGAGCTCAGTTTTACCTTAGCAATATCATTGTAATGGGGATCTTCGGCTATCCTAATTGCAAGCTTAACATTCAGCTCCTTAATTCTGCTTTTAACACTGGGGAGGGACAACTCCTCTCGTAGATTAGACGTTTTGGTAGTTCTTTGAACTCCAAGAATGATGGTCGTGGCTTCATTCTGAATGCTCTCGAGCCTTTACATATCGCTTTGGGAGTAGGTGCACAGACCTGGTGCGGCATAGTCTATGACGGAGCGCACATAGGCTGTGTACATCATTTTTAGCACGGCACTAGAGGCTCTATGTCCATTACAGGCCATGACTTTCAGTGACCTGAGTCGACTTCTGCATGTTCCTTTGAGTTGATTGAGCTCCTCTTTCTTCCCCTTGTTAGAGCCGACAGTGACGCCAAGGTACCGATAGTGGTCAACCCATTCAAGTGTTACGCCATTAATTTGCAGTTCTTCATTTGCTCTCCGCTTGTGATGGGAGTATGCCTTCGTCTTGTTTGTGGAGAGAGTGAAACCGAGCTCAATACTTTTTCTTCCCAGGAGTTCAATTTAATTTTAATTTGTTTAATTTTAACTGTTTAATTTTTCCCAAGGTTGGGGCTTGTATTAGCACATCATCTGCATATCCCACTTGTTGTGTTCCTTCAGGAAAGTCAATATTTGCAATGGCGTTCAAAAGTACTTTGAATAGTGTGGGGCTTAAGACTCCTTCGTCGGGGGTACCGAGTTCCATATTCATTGTTCTGGAGACTGCTCCATTGAAGCAGACCTTGGCTTTCCTCCCTGTGAGGTAGTCTTCAACCCATTTCATGAGTCTCCCCTTGACACCCATGCATACAAGCTCGGCCAGGATCGCAATCCCCTGTGCTTTATCGAAAGCTCCTTTTATGTCGACAAATACAGAGTACTTAGCTGTGTCATTAGCCAGGTAATTAACTATTAACAAATTAACTAATTTGCTGTGCTCCGTCCTTTAACAAATCCATTGACTCCCTCCCCTAGCCTGCCTATTTTGTGCAACAGTCGGTTTAGAATGATCCTTTCAAACATTTTGCAAGTGCATGACATGAGACTGATAGGTCTGTAATTACCAGATCATTGGGCTTCGGTATGGGAATAATTATTGCGTGTGCCCATTGTGTGGGCAACACACCACTTAGGAATGAGGAATTGTTAAACAGGTGGAGTAGTGGATTCCGACACAGAGCATTGAGTATGTCGTAGGTGACGCCATCTTCACCAGGTGCTGTACTTTTACCTTTTTTCATAGCGCCGTTTACTTCCTGGGCTATGATTGGTTCCCCATACTCGTCATCACTAGACAGTGCTCTTGTTATCCTAATTCTTCTGTCATCATGTCGCAGGAGGTGTTCCCTGCTTGCTTCTGCAGGGAGGGAGGAGGAGGATGCTGCATCACTTGTGAATTAGTTCTTCAGCCTTACCCTGGGGGTCTTTGTGAGCCGTAGGCCGGGTTCTGCCCCTCTTAGTCTTAGCTATTTGAATTTTTGTCCATTGTCTTTCCCGCTCTTTAATCTTCTCTTCCCTGGCTACTTGACACACAGTTTTAAACAGCTCTTGATTGCTGTCAGTGGGATGTCTCCGGTACTCTCTACTCATGCTCCTTACATTTACATTGAGCATCTTTATGTAGTCGTTCTCATACCATTTTATTTGGTTCTTCTGAGGGTTACTGCGCCCAGACGTACGGCGCGGAACTCTGAGACAGTGCTCAATTTGGTAGATGAACCTCCGCCTCTTGTGTACTGTGTGGTTAACAGTGAAGGCGTCCATCCCTAACGGTTGGGCACTGTTCAGGCAGTACTTTTAGAGTAGTTGTTTATGCCCGCCTGACCTTGGCAGGTCACAGCACATGACCTTGTGAGTGGGGGCTGAGAGTGAGTTACATGAGTGTGAGGTGACCTTGTGAGTGGGGGCTGAGAGTGAGTTACACGAGTGTGAGGTGACCTTGTGAGTGGGGGCTGAGAGTGAGTTACACGAGTGTGAGGTGACCTTGTGAGTGGGGGCTGAGAGTGAGTTACATGAGTGTGAGGTGACCTTGTGAGTGGAGGCTGAGAGTGAGTTACATGAGTGTGAGGTGACCTTGTGAGTGGAGGCTGAGAGTGAGTTACATGAGTGTGAGGTGACCTTGTGAGTGGGGGCTGAGAGTGATGAGGATTTCCCCTTGTCTTCTCCCTCATGTTTTAAAAATTTATCAACAGATATTTATATCCAAATTCCATCATTCAGCGCCTCATAATTACTGTTCCTCCCTCACAGCTCTGAACAACATTCTTCACTTCTCTGTAGATTTGTTGATATTTGAGAGTTTAGAAAACATTTACTGTGCACACACTCCAAGGAAGGTAATAGTTCAGCTTTTGTCATGACCTTGAAACATGAATGTTGCTTCACTCACAAGCGCACTCAACCCACGCCCATGAGTGGACACGCCCACTCCCATGAGTGGACACGCCCACGCCCATGAGTGGACACGCCCACGCCCATGAGTGGACACGCCCACGCCCATGAGTGGACACGCCCACGCCAATGAGTGGACACGCCCACGTCCATGAGTGGACACACCTATGTCCATAAGTAGACACGCCCACGCCCATGAGTGGACACGCCCATGCCCATGAGTGGACACACCCACGCCCATGAGTGGACACGACCACGCCCATGAGTGGACACACCAACGCCCATGAGTGGACACGACCACGCCCATAAGTGGACACGCCCATGAGTGGACACGCCCACTCCCATGAGTGGACACGCCCACGCCCATGAGTGGACACACCCACGCCCATGAGTGGACACGCCCACGCCCATGAGTGGACACGCCCATGAGTGGACACGCTCACGAGTGGATACGCCCATGAGTGGATACGCCCATGAGTGGACACGCCCATGAGTGGACACGGCCACGCCCATGAGTGGACACGGCAACGCCCATGAGTGGACACGCCCATGAGTGGACACGGCCACGCCTATGAGTGGACACGCCCACGCCCATGAGTGGACACGCCCATGAGTGGACACGCCCACGTCAATGAGTGGACACGCCCACGTCAATGAGTGGACACGCCCACGTCCATGAGTGGACACACCCATGTCCATGAGTAGACACGCCCACGCCCATGCCCATGAGTGGACACGACCACGCCCATGAGTGGACACACCCACGCCCATGAGTGGACACGACCACGCCCATGAGTGGACACGCCCACTCCCATGAGTGGACACGCCCACGCCCATGAGTGGACACACCCACGCCCATGAGTGGACACACCCACGCCCATGAGTGGACACGCCCACGCCCATGAGTGGACACGCCCACGCCCATGAGTGGATACGCCCACGCCCATGAGTGGACACGCCCACGCCTATGAGTGGACACGCCCACGCAAATGAGTGGACACGCCCACGCCCATGAATGGACACGCCCATGAGTGAACACGCCCATGAGTGGACACGCCCACACCAACCCACTCCCTGTCAGCTGTCTGTCTCTCTCTGGCTTGCTGGCTCCCTTTTTGTCCTGTCTAATTGTTATTTTTCTCCTGTCCATTCATTTGGGCTCTAGGGGACTTGAACCATGTCTAAAAGACATGGTTCAAGTTCAAGACAAGATGGTTCTTTAACCATGTCGTGGCTCAGTCGATTAAGCCAGCGGCTGGGATCCTTTCGGACGATGGTTCAAACCCTCGTCACGGTCCTTGTGGAATTGTTCGTTTGATGCATCAGACTATTGTGATTTCTGTGTGCAAAAAGCTCTATGGCTTAGGTCAATTGGCCTTCTGCAGACTCCCCATATTTTTATGCTCTCAATACTACAGTAATATTTAAAGTTTTGAGAAATTTATGTTTCATTAAATCACTCTTGCAACGGGTGAATTAGTTTGATCCATATTTTGTAACCTTCATTATTTTGCAATCTTTTAAAATTACCAACCCAATGTATCTTAACTTATCTAGTATATTCCCAAATTACCTTAAAACCCCGACCCCCAGTTGAGATATATGTATCTTAATACATATTACATTAAAGCTTACTCGATATTCAAAGTTTGGAATAAACAGCAAGTTATATAAATAACACTAACATCAAAATTAAAAATGTAATATAATTATATAATTTCCTCTGACACTTTACGCCATACCACACACTTAATTCACTCATCACACTAATAATTAACTACCCAGGTCAATTACACGTGCAACGTGTAAAATAATAATTACTGTTAAACACAATTACTGTATCATGACTTCTCGCTAAATAATAATAACTCAGACCTGTGAGTACATATGTGACTAAGAGGAATACCTGCAGTGTTAACAGAGCCGGAGCCACATGTGTGGACCTTCAGAGTGCCCGCTGGTGCCATCACCCTGGCAGCTGCTAGTGTGGCAGGCAACTGGTGCCATCACCCTAGCAGCTGCTAGTGTGGCTGGCAACTGGTGCCATCACCCTGGCAGCTGCTAGTGTGGCTTGCAACTGATGCGATTACCCCTGGCAGCTGGTGCCATCACCCTGGCAGCTGCTAGTGTGGCAGGCAACTGGTGCCATCACCCTGGCAGCTGCTAGTGTGGCTGGCAACTGGTGTCATCACCCTGGCAGCTGCTAGTGTGGCTGGCAACTGGTGCCATCACCCTGGCAGCTGCTAGTGTGGCTGGCAACTGGTGCCATCACCCTGGCAGCTGCTAGTGTGGCTGGCAACTGGTGCCATCACCCTGGCAGCTGCTAGTGTGGCTGGCAACTGGTGCCATCACTCTGGCAGCAGCTAGTGTGGCTGGCAACTGGTGCCATCACCCTGGCAGCTGCTAGTGTGGCGTGCAACTGATGCGATTACCCCTGGCAGCTGGTGCCATCACCCTGGCAGCTGCTAGTGTGGCTGGCAACTGGTGCCATCCCCCTGGCAGCTGCTAGTGTGGCTTGCAACTGATGCCATCCCCCTGGCAGCTGCTAGTGTGACTGGCAACTGGTGCCATCACCCTGGCAGCTGGTGCCATCACCCTGGCAGCTGCTAGTGAGGCTGGCAACTGGTGCCATCACCCTGGCAGCTGCTAGTGTGACAGGCAACTGGTGCCATCACCCTGGCAGTTGCTAGTGTGGCTGGCAACTGGTGCCATCACCCTGGCAGCTGCTATTGTGGCTGGCAACTGGTGCCATCACCCTGGCAGCCGCTAGTGTGGCTGGCAACTGGTGCCATCACCCTGGCAGCTGCTAGTGTGGCTGGCAACTGGTGCCATCACCCTGGCAGCTGCTAGTGTGGCTTGCAACTGATGCCATCACCCTGGCAGCTGCTAGTGTGGCTTGCAACTGATGCCATCACCCTGGCAGCTGGTGCCATCACCCTGGCAGCTGCTAGTGTGGCTGGGAACTGGTGCCATCACCCTGGCAGCTGCTAGTGTGAAATGCAACTGGTGCCATCACCCTGGCAGCTGCTTGTGTGGCTTGCAACTGATGCCATCACCCTGGCAGCTGCTAGTGTGGCTGGCAACTGGTGCCATCACCCTGGCAGCTGCTAGTGTGGCTTGCAACTGATGCCATCACCCTGGCAGCTGCTAGTGTGGCTGGCAACTGGTGCCATCACCCTGGCAGCTGCTAGTGTGACTGGCAACTGGTGCCATCACCCTGGCAGCTGCTAGTGTGGCTTGCAACTGGTGCCATCACCCTGGCAGCTGCTAGTGTGGCTGGCAACTGGTGCCATCACCCTGGCAGCTGCTAGTGTGGCTGCAACTGGTGCCATCACCCTGGCAGCAGCTAGTGTGGCTGGCAACTGGTGCCATCACCCTGGCAGCTGCTAGTGTGGCTGGCAACCGGTGCCATCACCCTGTCAGCTGCTAGTGTGGCTGGCAACTGGTGCCATCACCCTGGCAGCTGCTAGTGTGGCTTGCAACTGATGCGATTACCCCTGGCAGCTGGTGCCATCACCCTGGCAGCTGCTAGTGTGGCAGGCAACTGGTGCCATCACCCTGGCAGCTGCTAGTGTGGCTGGCAACTGGTGCCATCACCCTGGCAGCTGCTAGTGTGGCTGGCAACTGGTGCCATCACCCTGGCAGCTGCTAGTGTGGCTGGCAACTGGTGCCATCACCCTGGCAGCAGCTAGTGTGGCTGGCAACTGGTGCCATCACCCTGGCAGCTGCTAGTGTGGCTTGCAACTGATGCGATTACCCCTGGCAGCTGGTGCCATCACCCTGGCAGCTGCTAGTGTGGCTGGCAACTGGTGCCATCCCCCTGGCAGCTGCTAGTGTGGCTTGCAACTGATGCCATCCCCCTGGCAGCTGCTAGTGTGACTGGCAACTGGTGCCATCACCCTGGCAGCTGGTGCCATCACCCTGGCAGCTGGTGCCATCACCCTGGCAGCTGGTGCCATCACCCTGGCAGCTGCTAGTGAGGCTGGCAACTGGTGCCATCACCCTGGCAGCTGCTAGTGTGACAGGCAACTGGTGCCATCACCCTGGCAGTTGCTAGTGTGGCTGGCAACTGGTGCCATCACCCTGGCAGCTGCTATTGTGGCTGGCAACTGGTGCCATCACCCTGGCAGCCGCTAGTGTGGCTGGCAACTGGTGCCATCACCCTGGCAGCTGCTAGTGTGGCTGGCAACTGGTGCCATCACCCTGGCAGCTGCTAGTGTGGCTTGCAACTGATGCCATCACCCTGGCAGCTGCTAGTGTGGCTTGCAACTGATGCCATCACCCTGGCAGCTGGTGCCATCACCCTGGCAGCTGCTAATGTGGCTGGCAACTGGTGCCATCACCCTGGCAGCTGCTAGTGTGAAAGGCAACTGGTGCCATCACCCTGGCAGCTGCTAGTGTGGCTTGCAACTGATGCCATCACCCTGGCAGCTGCTAGTGTGGCTGGCAACTGGTGCCATCACCCTGGAAGCTGCTAGTGTGGCTTGCAACTGATGCCATCACCCTGGCAGCTGCTAGTGTGGCTGGCCACTGGTGCCATCACCCTGGCAGCTGCTAGTGTGACTGGCAACTGGTGCCATCACCCTGGCAGCTGCTAGTGTGGCTTGCAACTGATGCCATCACCCTGGCAGCTGCTAGTGTGGCTGGCAACTGGTGCCATCACCCTGGCAGCTGCTAGTGTGGCTGGCAACTGGTGCCATCACCCTGGCAGCTGCTAGTGTGGCTGGCAACTGGCGCCATCACCCTGGCAGCTGCTTGTGTGGCTGGCAACTGGTGCCATCACCCTGGCAGCTGCTAGTGTGGCTGGCAACTGGTGCCGTCACCCTGGCAGCTGCTAGGGTGGCTGGCAACTGGTGCCATCACCCTGGCAGCTGCTAGTGTGGCTGGCAACTGGTGCCATCACCCTGGCAGCTGCTAGTGTGGGTGGCAACTGGTGCCATCACCCTGGCAGCTGCTAGTGTGGCTGGCAACTGGTGCCATCACCCTGGCAGCTGCTAGTGTGGCTGGCAACTGGTGCCATCACCCTGGCAGCTGCTAGTGTGGCTGGCAACTGGTCCCATCACCCTGGCAACTGCTAGTGTGGCTGGCAACTGGTGCCATCACCCTGGCAGCTGCTAGTGTGGCTGGCAACTGGTGCCATCACCCTGGCAGCTGCTAGGGTGGCTGGCAACTGGCGCTATCACCCTGGCAGCTGCTAGTCTGGCAGGCAACTGCTGCCATCACCCTGGCAACTGCTAGTGTGGCTGGCAACTGGTGCCATCACCCTGACAGCTGCTAGTGTGGCTGGCAACTGGTCCCATCACCCTGGCAACTGCTAGTGTGGCTGGCAACTGGTGCCATCACCCTGGCAGCTGCTAGTGTGGCTGGCAACTGGTGCCATCATCCTGGCAGCTGCTAGTGTGGCTGGCAACTGGTGCCATCACCCTGGCAGCTGCTAGTGTGGCTGGCAACTGGCGCCATCACCCTGACAGCTGCTAGTGTGGCTGGCAACTGGGGCCTTCACCCTGGCAGCTGCTAGTGTGGCTGGCAACTGGTGCCATCACCCTGGCAGCTGCTAGTGTGGCTGGCAACTGGTGCCATCACCCTGGCAGCTGCTAGTGTGGCTGGCAACTGGTGCCATCACCCTGGCAGCTGCTAGTGTGGCTGGCAACTGGTGCCATCACCCTGGCAGCTGCTAGCGTGGCCTGCTACTGATGCCATCACCCTGGCAGCTGCTAGTGTGGCTGGCAACTGGTGCCATCACCCTGGCAGCTGCTGGTGTGGCTGGCAACTGGTGCCATCACCCTGGCCGCTGCTAGTGTGGCTTGCACCTGATGCCATCACCCTGGCAGCTGCTAGTGTGGCTGGCAACTGGTGCCATCACCCTGGCAGCTGCTAGTGTGGCTGGCAACTGGTGCCATCACCCTGGCAGCTGCTTGTGGGGCTGGCAACTGGCGCCATCACCCTGGCAGCTGCTAGTGTGGCTGGCAACTGGTGCCATCACCCTGGCAGCTGCTAGGGTGGCTGGCAACTGGCGCCATCACCCTGGCAGCTGCTAGTCTGGCTGGCAACTGGTGCCATCACCCTGGCAGCTGGTAGTGTGGCTGGCAACTGGACCCTGGCAGTAGTGAATAAGGAGACAGATTGAGGTAAAAAAATTTCAGAAACGGTTGGGCACTTCCATGCCGACTTGACCCTGTCGGGCCAGATCGTCCATCCCTCTTGTTTTAGGTGGTTAGGTTAGGGCACAGTCAGCGCGCTCCTGGCTGGCTGGCGGTGGTGGGGTGGTAGTCCCCCCTGGGGTCCCGGGGGGACCACCACCCATGGTGTACCTGAGGAACTGGTGCCCTATCCTAACCTGTCTTTTTGCACGATTCGTCTCGAGCTTTTAAGATGAGTCTAGGGCCTCAAGAAGGGGGTCTCTACTTATGAGAGGTACCGAGGATGAATGTTCAATAGTTGGAAACCAAAAAAATACACTGGTGAAAGGCATATAAACGTTTTTGGAGTATTTTAATGGCATGAGCAAAAATGCACGATTTGTCCCGGGGGTGTTACGAGAGTACTACGGTATCAATTTGGGGGCCCTTACTTTTGAATGGATCAGAGGGTGAATGTTCAATAGATTCAAACCAAGAAACGCAGTTGAAAGCGAATATAGAAGTTTTTGGAGTACTTTAATGAGGCTATGACTGAATAGTATAGGGAGTCCTTGGGCACAGCTCCATTTTCTGTAATGGTCAGAGGTGGATAACCCCAGTGGGGGTCAAGCATACAAGGTGGGGTCAAGATTCCTTACAAAGACCATTTTGGATATATAGGTGTAGTAAGCCTTATCTTGAATTTGCATGATACTGTGGGGTACATTGACATGAAGGGCGAGTCATAGAACAGGATCTGCATGTGAGATGGGTCATATTGGGGTTTTAAAGAAGTTAAGATAGCTTTAAAGAGTCCTGTGTGCTTGATAGTGGGGAAATGTTCAGTCAATAATTCTCGTGTTTTGAATCTGAATGAGGGGTCCTAGTTTGCGTTCTAGTCGTAAAATGAGTTCCTTAGTATATTTGCTATGGAAAATGAGCTTTCAGTACTCTATATAATTTGAAATGAGGTCAAGAAAGACATGTTTATGTGCGAGAAGAGTCAGGTTGGAAACTGTTTATTCCAGTCATCCTCCCTTGGCTTTGCTCCGTTTTCTGTAGCTAAAGTAAAGATTCCATTTTCTGTGGTATTCAGTTGAATACTGGTGAAAAAGGCATACTTGCATTTGTATGGTTCTAACCTGTTTATAGATAGATATTTTTCGGGCCTCAAATTAGATTTTAATATGAAAAATAGCATCAAATGTATGTCTATCTTTTGTAATAAACGTTACAAGCATTAACAATACCTGTGATATTTTATAGAATACGAAAAGAAGTTTAAATAGTGGGGCCTCAGCCATATTGTGTTGGGTTTGACACTCCAAACTTTAAATTGACACTCGTAAAAATACTATAAAGGAAAGTAGTTGAGTGGTTTAAGCAATTTAATACATACTGGGAATGTTTGTATTCTGTATTAAATTTCATTTTTTAACATCATAATAGTTTTCAGCTATTGTGGTGGGGGCCCAATAACTTCATATAGCGCAACGACTGGCGCTATATGTACTTTTCAGAAAATCCCCCACCTAAAAAAGTGAAAACTGTTGCACAATCTTACTTAAGTTTTTTAATTATAGCATTGCTAAACTCTTATCGCACAAACAAAAACTGAATTTTTAACTTACACAAATAAACCCAGGGCTTTCACATTCGCGCAAAATACTTAGTCCCCCCTAAACTTAAAACAGTTGCACAATCTTACTTAAACACATTGCTAAACTCTTATACACAAACAAAAACTGAATTTTTAACTTACACAAATAAACCCAGGGCTTTCACATTCGCGCAAAATACTTAGTCCCCCCTAAACTTAAAACAGTTGCACAATCTTACTTAAACACATTGCTAAACTCTTATACACAAACAAAAACTCAATTTTTAACTTACACAAATAAACCCAGGGCTTTCACATTCGCGCAAAATACTTAGTCCCCCCTAAACTTAAAACAGTTGCACAATCTTACTTAAACACATTGCTAAACTCTTATACACAAACAAAAACTCAATTTTTAACTTACACAAATAAACACGGGCTTTGCACATTCACACAAAATAATGCTTAGTCCCCCCTAGACTTGAACACTCACAATCTTACGGTGCTTTAATTTCCAAAGCCTTCCAAACCTGCACTGGGTCCTGCCCAGCTGACTGCGGCTGGATGGGAAATTACAATTGAGCCAAAAACAGTTGGTCAGGGCGAGATACGGCCTCATTTTTAGAGACATTTACTATAGCAAAAGCTTGAACATCGAGAACTGAATGCGGGCCTACACGAGAGTTGTTCTTGGCACTCAAATGTTTAGAGATTAAAATACATAGAATCTGCAAGAGCCCACCCAAGTCGCTCACGCGGGCAATAGACATGTTTTTCGCCCAAGTGTATTTATTTAAAACAAAAATACGTCAGATAGAAAGATTTTCGCATTGCCATTATATTTACCTTATAAAGCCTCTTTATAAAAATGATATGCCACTGCGTATTATGATTGTTTTATAATAAATATTGCATAAATACTTACACGATTTCATAAACAAAAAATTATTTTAATGAGCCATGTTAGGAAGGCATCATCATTACAATAAATGCAAACTTTTAAACTAACTAAAAAGATATATTTCATAGAGGAAGATTTATTCTTCAAGATAAATGATACTGTTTAAGAGTTTCATTCTGTATCAAAAGGTTGTCAATGTATTCAAAACTCTGGCCTACAAATTTTTTTTAAGGTTTTCCGAGGGAGTAAATCTTGCTCGGATGCAGAGTAACCTTCAGTGCAAGTCCTGACTCAGTTCCCCAACGTCCAAACTATTGGACATTGCAAAATTTCACTAAATAATGCGGTATTTTAGTTGCCCCCTCTAATTATAGAGATTTTAATCTCTAAACATTTGAGTGTCAAGAACAACTCTCGTGCAGGCCCGCGTTCAGTCCCCGACGTTCAAGCTTTTTTCTATAGTAAATGTCTCTAAAATGAGGCCGTATCTCGCCCTGACCAACTGTTTTTGGCTCAATTGTAACCCATCCAGCAGCTGTCTGCTGGATAGAAGGGCAGTGGGCCTGATAAAAAAAAAAAAAGAAAATAAACATAAATTGTTAGACTAGCTCTTTACATATGCTAGTTGTTTAATTTATTAGATGATGATGCAAGAGGAGCCAGTACACATCTATGGATCAACCAATAAAAGCAGCAGACTTCTAGATGTTACTACTGCTCGGCTTAGCACCCCGTAGCAAGATGGGAATAGGGGGGGGGGCTGCATTAATAAAATGAATTAAAACTAACATTCAATTATATATTCTCAAACTTATGCAAAAAAAAAACTTTACAATCACATTTGCAAAACTTGCACAAATTAATTTTGGCAATTTCGTTTACCCATTATTTGTTTGTTTTTCTTGCTTGAACCAAAAATGAATTGTTGGGTTCATTACCAGAGTCCATTTCCCACCGTGGTAACCCTTCCCACTACCCGCCCCACATGATGGGATTCATAATAAATGAACTAAACTAGCATTCAATTATATTCTCAACAAACTTATGCAACCCCCATATAATTACATTAGCAAGCTAACACAAATTCATTGAGCAAGTTTAACTATTCGCATACTTTGCGTCATTATATAATGGAATACGAAAAGGAAATTCGCAGAATTCAGAGATAACACCATCAATGGAGTCCAAGAAATACGCTTGTACTTCATTCATAATGATGCGCTGCCAGGAATCTTAGCAAAGTAACCAAAATATTTGCTTACTGTATGTATGTGCAGGATGCACATGACTCTCCGGTTAGGTGGTTGTGGAGTGAGACCTGCAACTGCAGACTTCCCATAGTCGTAAAAATGCCTTGCATAGAGACCGTTGCAAGCCTCTTGTTGAATCACTTAGGGTGCATATATGTGTGTGTGTGTGTGTGTGTGTGTATGTAACGAGCTTTCAAGAGATTGTCACTTACATAGCTAAACAATATGTAGGGTTCAGTTTCCAAATCAATTATGCGGCTCTCGAACCCTTTTCCCCCGCTACATGCAGGAGATCCCTTTTATTTTCAGCTAAAATATGCATTATATTCAGGGGGGTTCGCCGTGTCATAGCACAACCAAAAGCCCAATATACTCCCCTAAACTTTCCCTATACGTCAACTTTTCCGTTGTACGTCAGGCTGCGAGCAGCCGCGTCCAACAGCCTGGTTGATCAGTCCGGCAACCAGGAGGCCTGGTCGACGACCGGGCCGCGGGGACGCTAAGCCCCGGAAGCACCTCAAGGTAACCTCAAGGCATCCCATCTAAATTTAAAAAAAATGCATTTCCAATACCCAATATATATATATATATATATATATATATATATATATATATATATATATATATATATATACTGTCCCTCCCCCTCCCCCACCCACTCAACCCCCACCCCCCCCCCCCCCAGGAATAGGCCTGATTTGTTCAAGCCAAAGCCCAATTCACCCGAGTTTTCTCTATCTCATCTAAAAATAACGTTCATTTCCAATGCCCATTATCCAGCCACCACATATTCCCAATTCCCAAGACCATTTCATAGTGTTAGTGCTGTGGCCATCTACCTAATTTCATCCCAATTAATGACAATTCCCCATTAAATATTGGCAAAAATATGCCAAATCATATCACAGCCAAAGCCCATTTCACCCAAGTTTTACCTATCCCATATTAATTTAATGTGCATTTTCAATATCTAATATCCAGGTGCCCTATGTCACGCCCTATTCCCAAGACCATTTCATAGCGCAGTGTCCATCCAGCTGTTTCCAAATAACCAGATGTGTTTATATATCTTCAATCCTACGAAACCAGACCTAACCTAACACACAGCTAAGGCCAAATTTCTCCCAATTTAATCCAATTTCCACCTAATTTGATCCAATTTATTCAAATTTAATCAAATTCCCGCCAAATTTACCCGAGTTTACCATTTCATAGCACAACCAAAGCCCCAATTTGACCAAGTTTCACCTATCCCAATTAAATTTAATGTGAATCTTCAATATCAGGTCGCCCCCTCCAATGTCACAGCCTATTCCCAAAGACCATTTCATAGTAATAGTGCAGTGTTCATCCAGCCATTTCCATGTTCCAGATGTGTTTATATATCATCAAACCTACCAAAAGCAGACCTAACCCAATACGGCTAAGGCCAAATTTTACCAAATTTTCCCCAATTTAAGATAATTTCCACCTAATTTGCCACAATTTTATCCAATTTCCACCAAATTTTACCATAGTTCACCTTATCATAGCACAGCCAAAGCCCCAGTTTGTCCAAGTTTCACCCATTCCATATAACTTTTATGTGTATTTCCAGTATTTAATATCCAGTGGTCGATGTCATACTTCATTCCCAGAGACCATTTCATAGTGATAGTGTAGGGTCCGACGAGCCATTTCCAATATACAGATGCGTTTATATACATCAATCCTACCTAAAAACCAGACCCAACCCTAACATGGCTAAGACCAAATTTAACCAAATGTATCACAATTTAAGACAATTTCTACCTAATTTGCCCCAATTTATCCAAATTTAAGACATTTTCTACCAAATTTACCCGATTTTACGTATTATAGCAAGGTCAATGCCCAATTTTCCCCCCAAGTTTCGCCTATTCCATACACTGCAAATTTAAGGCGCATTTTCAATATGCAGTCCAATAATCTCGACTGTTTTCTTTTTTTATTTGTTAGTTATGGATCTTTGTTAAATATTGTATTTTATATTCTTAGAAAAGTATTTGTTTGGATATTAACCCAACCACCCGGTACCCTAACCTGCGTGGATCTTTACCGAATATTCCTGTCAATGTTGTTTATGGACTTAACAACCCTGAAGCTAACCTGCCTTGACCTGACGTTAATTGTTGCACCTTCTTTTTTGGGGAGAAAAGTGATGTTTTTGCATCAACCCAACTGCCCTTGCCCATACCTCTGATACCAAAAATCTTGGTTCCATATATGGTATCATATTCTTGGGACACAGCCAATCCATCCCAACCTAACCTCTATTAACTATGGGTTTAATGACCATTTTTCTCTACATCAGTTCAAACACAACCCAACCTCATATAAATGGATCTGAACTCCATTTGTACACATGTTCTTAGGAAACATGATAAGATTCGCCATATCTCTATCATTAAATAATAAAATTTTTCCTTAACCTGGCCTATAATCCCCCCCCCCCCTCGAAATTGGGACAAATTTGTGTTAGATTTGGGTTATATTAAGTTAATGTGAAAATATATTCCTACTTTAATTCTTTAATATCCATAATTTGCCAGAATTTCGAGGGGGGGGGGGGATTATAGGCCAGGTTAAGGAAAAAATTTATTATTTAATGATAGAGATATGGCGAATCTTATCATGTTTCCTAAGAACATGTGTACAAATGGAGTTCAGATCCATTTATATGAGGTTGGGTTGTGTTTGAACTGATGTAGAGAAAAATGGTCATTAAACCCATAGTTAATAGAGGTTAGGTTGGGATGGATTGGCTGTGTCCCAAGAATATGATACCATATATGGAACCAAGATTTTTGGTATCAGAGGTATGGGCAAGGGCGGTTGGGTTGATGCAAAAACATCACTTTCCCCCCCAAAAAAGAAGGTGCAACAATTAACGTCAGGTCAAGGCAGGTTAGCTTCAGGGTTGTTAAGTCCATAAACAACATTGACAGGAATATTCGGTAAAGATCCACGCAGGTTAGGGTACCGGGTGGTTGGGTTAATATCCAAACAAATACTTTTCTAAGAATATAAAATACAATATTTAACAAAGATCCATAACTAACAAATAAAAAAAGAAAACAGTCGAGATTATTGGACTGCATATTGAAAATGCGCCTTAAATTTGCAGTGTATGGAATAGGCGAAACTTGGGGGGGAAATTGGGCATTGACCTTGCTATAATACGTAAAATCGGGTAAATTTGGTAGAAAATGTCTTAAATTTGGATAAATTGGGGCAAATTAGGTAGAAATTGTCTTAAATTGTGATACATTTGGTTAAATTTGGTCTTAGCCATGTTAGGGTTGGGTCTGGTTTTTAGGTAGGATTGATGTATATAAACGCATCTGTATATTGGAAATGGCTCGTCGGACCCTACACTATCACTATGAAATGGTCTCTGGGAATGAAGTATGACATCGACCACTGGATATTAAATACTGGAAATACACATAAAAGTTATATGGAATGGGTGAAACTTGGACAAACTGGGGCTTTGGCTGTGCTATGATAAGGTGAACTATGGTAAAATTTGGTGGAAATTGGATAAAATTGTGGCAAATTAGGTGGAAATTATCTTAAATTGGGGAAAATTTGGTAAAATTTGGCCTTAGCCGTATTGGGTTAGGTCTGCTTTTGGTAGGTTTGATGATATATAAACACATCTGGAACATGGAAATGGCTGGATGAACACTGCACTATTACTATGAAATGGTCTTTGGGAATAGGCTGTGACATTGGGGGCGACCTGATATTGAAGATTCACATTAAATTTAATTGGGATAGGTGAAACTAGGTCAAATTGGGGCTTTGGTTGTGCTATGAAATGGTAAACTCGGGTAAATTTGGCGGGAATTGGATTAAATTTGAATAAATTGGATCAAATTAGGTGGAAATTGGATTAAATTGGGATAAATTTGGCCTTAGCTGTGTGTTAGGTTAGGTCTGGTTTCGTAGGATTGTATATAAACACATCTGGATATTTGGAAACAGCTGGATGGACACTGCGCTATGAAATGGTCTTGGGAATAGGGCGTGACATAGGACACCTGGATATTAGATATTGAAAATGCACATTAAATTTATATGGGATAGGTAAAACTTGGGTGAAATGGGCTTTGGCTGTGATATGATTTGGCATATTTTTGCCAATATTTAATGGGGAATTGTCATTAATTGGGATGAAATTAGGTAGATGGCCACAGCACTAACACTATGAAATGGTCTTGGGAATGGGGAATATGTGGTGGCTGGATAATGGGCATTGGAAATGAACGTTATTTTTAGATGAGATAGAGAAAACTCGGGTGAATTGGGCTTTGGCTTGAACAAATCAGGCCTATTCCTGGGGGGGGGGGTGGGGGGTTGAGTGGGTGGGGGAGGCGGAGGGACAGTATATATATATATATATATATATATATATATATATATATATATATATATATATATATATATATATATATATATATATATTGGGTATTGGAAATGCATTTTTTTTAAATTTAGATGGGATGCCTTGAGGTTACCTTGAGGTGCTTCCGGGGCTTAGCGTCCCTGCGGCCCGGTCGTCGACCAGGCCTCCTGGTTGCCGGACTGATCAACCAGGCTGTTGGACGCGGCTGCTCGCACCCTGACGTACAACGGAAAAGTTGACGTATAGGGAAAGTTTAGGGGAGTATATTGGGCTTTTGGTTGTGCTATGACACGGCGAACCCCCCTGAATATAATGCATATTTTAGCTGAAAATAAAAGGGATCTCCCGCATGTAGCGGGGGAAAAGGGTTCGAGAGCCGCATAATTGATTTGGAAACTGAACCCTACATATTGTTTAGCTATGTAAGTGACAATCTCTTGAAAGCTCGTTACATACACACACACACACACACACATATATGCACCCTAAGTGATTCAACAAGAGGCTTGCAACGGTCTCTATGCAAGGCATTTTTACGACTATGGGAAGTCTGCAGTTGTTGGTCTCACTCCACAACCACCTAACCGGAGAGTCATGTGCATCCTGCACATACATACAGTAAGCAAATATTTTGGTTACTTTGCTAAGATTCCTGGCAGCGCATCATTATGAATGAAGTACAAGCGTATTTCTTGGACTCCATTGATGGTGTTATCTCTGAATTCTGCGAATTTCCTTTTCGTATTCCATTATATAATGACGCAAAGTATGCGAATAGTTAAACTTGCTCAATGAATTTGTGTTAGCTTGCTAATGTAATTATATGGGGGTTGCATAAGTTTGTTGAGAATATAATTGAATGCTAGTTTAGTTCATTTATTATGAATCCCATCATGTGGGGCGGGTAGTGGGAAGGGTTACCACGGTGGGAAATGGACTCTGGTAATGAACCCAACAATTCATTTTTGGCTCAAGCAAGAAAAACAAACAAATAATGGGTAAACGAAATTGTCAAAATTAATTTGTGCAAGTTTTGCAAATGTGATTGTAAAGTTTTTTTTTGCATAAGTTTGAGAATATATAATTGAATGTTAGTTTTAATTCATTTTATTAATGCTGCCCCCCCCCCTATTCCCATCTTGCTACGGGGGGGGGCTAAGCCGAGCAGTAGTAACATCTAGAAGTCTGCTGCTTTTATTGGTTGATCCATAGATGTGTACTGGCTCCTCTTGCATCATCATCTAATAAATTAAACAACTAGCATATGTAAAGAGCTAGTCTAACAATTTATGTTTATTTTTTTTTTTATTTTTATCAGGCCCACTGCCCTTCTATCCAGCAGACAGCTGCTGGATGGGTTACAATTGAGCCAAAAACAGTTGGTCAGGGCGAGATACGGCCTCATTTTAGAGACATTTACTATAGAAAAAAGCTTGAACGTCGGGGACTGAACGCGTGAAAAAAAATTTGCAGGCCAGAGTTTTGAAAACATTGACAACCTTTTGATACAGAATGAAACTCTTAAACAATAACATATATCTTGAAGAATAAATCTTCCTCTATGAGATATATCTTTTTAGTTCGTTTAAAAGTTTGCAATTATTGTAATGATAATGCCTTCCTAACATGGCTCATTAAAATAATATTTTGTTTATAAAATCGTGTAAGTATTTATGCAATATTTATTATAAAACAATCATAATACGCAGTGGCATATCATTTTTATAAAGAGGCTTTATAAGGTAAATATAATAGCAATGCGAAAATCTTTCTATCTGACGTATTTTATTTTAAATAAATACACTTGGGCGAAAAACATGTCTATTGCCCGCGTGAGCGACTTGGGTGGGCTCTTGCAGATTCTATGTATTTTAATCTTTAAACATTTGAGTGCCAAGAACAACTCTCGTGCAGGCCCGCATTCAGTTCTCGACGTTCAAGCTTTTGCTATAGTAAATGTCTCTAAAAATGAGGCCGTATCTCGCCCTGACCAACTGTTTTTGGCTCAATTGTAATCCATCCAGCCGCAGTCAGCTGGGCAGGACCCAGTGCAGGTTTGGAAGGCTTTGGAAATTAAAGCACCGTAAGATTGTGAGTGTTCAAGTTTAGGGGGGACTGAGTATTTTGCGCGAATGTGAAAGCCCTGGGTTTATTTGTGTAAGTTAAAAATTGAGTTTTTGTTTGTGTGTATAAGAGTTTAGCAATGTGTTTAAGTAAGATTGTGCAACTGTTTTAAGTTTAGGGGGGACTAAGTATTTTGTGCGAATGTGAAAGCCCTGGGTTTATTTGTGTAAGTTAAAAATTGAGTTTTTGTTTGTGTATAAGAGTTTAGCAATGTGTTTAAGTAAGATTGTGCAACTGTTTTAAGTTTAGGGGGGACTAAGTATTTGCGCGAATGTGAAAGCCCTGGGTTAATATTTGTGTAAGTTAAAAATTGAGTTTTTGTTTGTGTATAAGAGTTTAGCAATGTGTTTAAGTAAGATTGTGCAACTGTTTTAAGTTTAGGGGGGACTAAGTATTTTGCGCGAATGTGAAAGCCCTGGGTTTATTTGTGTAAGTTAAAAATTGAGTTTTTGTTTGTGTATAAGAGTTTAGCAATGTGTTTAAGTAAGATTGTGCAACTGTTTTAAGTTTAGGGGGGACTAAGTATTTTGCGCGAATGTGAAAGCCCTGGGTTTATTTGTGTAAGTTAAAAATTGAGTTTTTGTTTGTGTATAATAGTTTAGCAATGTGTTTAAGTAAGATTGTGCAACTGTTTTAAGTTTAGGGGGGACTAAGTATTTTGCGCGAATGTGAAAGCCCTGGGTTTATTTGTGTAAGTTAAAAATTGAGTTTTTGTTTGTGTATAAGAGTTTAGCAATGTGTTTAAGTAAGATTGTGCAACTGTTTTAAGTTTAGGGGGGACTAAGTATTTTGCGCGAATGTGAAAGCCCTGGGTTTATTTGTGTAAGTTAAACAAAAAAAAAAATGAGTTTGTTTTTGCCAGCGAGTTTGTTTAAGCATGTGCTATAATTAAAAAACTTCCAAAGTAATGACAGTAATGCCAAAATGAATTCATCTTTTCACTTTTTTGAAAGGTGGAGGTGTAACATTTTCTGAAAAACTTTGCGCTTGATATACCACGGCACTGACATAAGTCGCTATATGAAGTTATTGGGCCCCCACCACAACAGCTGAAAACTATTATGATGCTAAAAAATGAAATTTAATACAGAACACAGATTCCCAGTATGTATTAAATTGCTTAAACCACTCAACTACTTTCCTTTATAGTATATTTACGAGTGTCAAATTAATGTTTGGAGTGTCAAATCCAACATAATATGGCTGAGGCCCCACTATTTAAACTTCTTTTCGTATGCTATGAAATATCACAGGTATTGTTAATGCTTGTAACGTTTATTACAAAAGATAGACATACATTTGATGCTATTTTTCATATTAAAATCTAATTTGAGGCCCGAAAAATATATCTATAAACAGGTTAGAACCTTACAAATGCAAGTATGCCTTTTTCACCAGTATTCAACTGAATACCACAGAAAATGGAATCTTTACTTTAGCTACAGAAAACGGAGCAAAGCCAAGGGGGGATGACTGAAATAAACAGTTTCCAACCTGACTCTTCCCGCACATAAATATGTCTTTCTTGACCTCATTTCAAATTATATAGAGTACTGAAAGCTCATTTTCCATAGCAAATATACTAAGGAACTCATTTTACGACTAGAACGCAAACTAGGACCCCTCATTCAGATTCAAAACACGAGAATTATTGACTGAACATTTCCCCACTATCAAGCACACAGGACTCTTTAAAGCTATCTTAACTTCTTTAAAACCCCAATATGACCCATCTCACATGCAGATCCTGTTCTATGACTCGCCCTTCATGTCAATGTATCATGCTGGCAACTGGTGCCATCACCCTGGCAGCTGCTAGTGTGGCTGGCAACTGGCGCCATCACCCTGGCAGCTGCTAGTGTGGCTGGCAACTGGTGCCATCACCCTGGCAGCTGCTAGTGTGGCTGGCAACTGGTGTTATCACCCTGGCAGCTGCTAGTGTGGCTGGCAACTGGTGCCATCACCCTGGCAGCTGCTAGTGTGGCTGGCACGCAGTAGACACACCACACCAGCAGCCTACACACTTAAGTAACGAGTGAGTAATAAGAGTGAGTGTCACTCTTGTGTCCCCGTGAGTGTCACTCTTGTGTTCATGTGAGTGTCACTCTTGTGTCCATGTGAGTGTCACTCTTGTGTCCCCGTGAGTGTCACTCTTGTGTCCCCGTGAGTGTCACTCTTGTGTCCCCGTGAGTGTCACTCTTGTGTCCCCGTGAGTGTCACTCTTGTGTCCCCGTGAGTGTCACTCTTGTGTCCCCGTGAGTGTCACTCTTGTGTCCCCGTGAGTGTCACTCTTGTGTCCCCGTGAGTGTCACTCTTGTGTCCCCGTGAGTGTCACTCTTGTGTCCCCGTGAGTGTCACTCTTGTGGCCCCGTGAGTGTCACTCTTGTGGCCCCGTGAGTGTCACTCTTGTGTCCCCGTGAGTGTCACTCTTGTGTCCCCGTGAGTGTCACTCTTGTGTCCACGTGAGTGTCACTCTTGTGTCCCCGTGAGTGTCACTCTTGTGGCCACGTGAGTGTCACTCTTGTGTCCACGTGAGTGTCACTCTTGTGGCCACGTGAGTGTCACTCTTGTGTCCCCGTGAGTGTCACACTCTTGTGTCCCCGTGAGTGTCACTCTTGTGGCCCCGTGAGTGTCACACTCTTGTGGCCCCGTGAGTGTCACTCTTGTGTCCCCGTGAGTGTCACTCTTGTGGCCCCGTGAGTGTCACTCTTGTGGCCCCGTGAGTGTCACTCTTGTGGCCCCGTGAGTGTCACTCTTGTGGCCCCGTGAGTGTCACTCTTGTGGCCCCGTGAGTGTTACTCTTGTGTCCCCGTGAGTGTCACTCTTGTGGACCCGTGAGTGTCACTCTTGTGGCCCCGTGAGTGTCACTCTTGTGGCCCCGTGAGTGTCACTCTTGTGTCCCCGTGAGTGTCAGTGTCTGTGTCCCCGTGAGAGAGAGAGAGAGAGAGAGAGAGAGAGAGAGAGAGAGAGAGAGAGAGAGAGAGAGAGAGAGAGAGAGAGAGAGAGAGAGAGAGAGAGAGAATGCGTTCACAACAAATAAATATTCTATAAATCAAGGTAATCACGTGAGTGAGGCTGAGGCTCTCAGGCGGCGTCCCCAACATCCTCTCTCAATATTACTTCACATTCAATATTGAACACAATAAAATATTTTCATCAAAGAGCAAAAAAAAAACCTCTGATTTGAGATTAAGACGAACAAGGATAAAGGAAAAAATGTAGCTTGTAAAATCTATTTTAAGAACTCACATCGTTAATCCTTAAGAATCCTCAATTGTGAGTGTAAAAAAGTGGAGAGGCGTCCAGGAAAAACAAGAAAAAGATAAAAAAGAAAATAGAAATTGAAAGAAATGCATTTCTAAAAAGCGAGAAATGGGATTACCATAAAAGCCTGAGGGAAGAGAGAGAGAGAGAGGGGGGAGGGAGAGGGACGGGAGTAAAGGAATGCGGATGGGAAAGAGAGGGGAAAGGAGGGAGAGGAATGTAGAGAGAAGGTGATAGCCGAGGGAGAGGGAAGGGGAAGCACTGGAACCGGGTATAAGGGAAGCGAGATGTTGTCTGCTGGAGGTCGAACCCATGAGGAAAAAAAAAGTCAGTTCGATCAATTTTCTCAAATAGTTTTGTGCTGTTCATTCTTCCGATTAGTGTGTCTGTTTTCCAACCTTCTGTTTATATTAATGTGTCTGAAAAGTACCTTGCATGTACTGTCTACCCGTATATTTTGTCTACCCTACCTTTCTACCCCTACCTTTCTACCCAACCCTTCTACCTTACCCTTCTACCCATAATCTTCCTACCCTCTATGTATGACTACACCTTGACTTCCGACCGTCTAATCTGTTCTGTCTCAGCCCTTTTTCCTGACAGTCTTCATTAGGTTTCAGTGAATCATATAAATTCTGGTATCGTGGATACAGATAGTGTATTTATACCCCAGTTTGTCATAGTCTGCCATGATTATTTTCTCACAGCTGATTGCCAACAAACTTCCTTCTGAATAGAGCTTGTAACATGTATTAATTGTTTCCCCTGTATGTATGCTTGGGACTACATATCTCATACTCCAGGTCTTGGCAAGCTCTTAAACTACCTTCACTAAGTTGTGCTGCAGATTTTGAAACAGTTGGATCATCTTGTGTTGACGGGAAGATTAGTCTCCCGCTTGGACAACTTCCCCGTCGACTGTAAAATAGAAAACGTAAAATATTTATTCAAATTTACCCCTTCCGTCTTCCCACCGCTTCACCTATGTACTGCACCTTCCCTTAAGGGGGAGCGGATATCCTCCCTTTAAAGGGAAGGTGTAGATGGCTGAGACGATAGACATATATGATAGTCATGAAAGAGAGAGAGCGCGCATGGGAGTGTTTCCATGTTTCAGCATCACTCACATGTTTGTGGCGAGACATTAAGAGACTTTAGTCTCCTGCAACACTGTGTCTCTCCTTCCCTTAGGTTCCTGGCCCTTACTGCTATGGCTCCCTTGTCTCTCTTTGTGTAGCCCTTGTCTCTCTTTGTGTAGCCCTTGTCTCTCTTTGTGTAGCCCTTGTCTCTCTTTGTGTAGCCCTTGTCTCTCTTTGTGTAGCCCTTGTCTCTCTTTGTGTAGCCCTTGTCTCTCTTTGTGTAGCCCTTGTCTCTCTTTGTGTAGCCTTTGAAATTTATTAAACTCTTTATGATATTGGTCTGTTTGAATTCACAGTAATATAGTCTTACAAGAATATATTTATTCTATAAGAGAAAATGTCTGTCTGCTTTTCTATTAAAAACTGGAAGCCTGACGGTTGGGGCAAGCCTCACCTAAAATGGCATAGGGAATGGTCTGGGGTAGGGGATGATCATAGGCTGGTCAGTTATGCCAGAGTTCTAAAGTTAACAGCGTGCCAGTGCTACATTCAGACCCCCAAGACGACTTTTGGCCCGACCTGCCAGCTACACAGCTAAATATCTTCATAACAAACTTTTCAAACAAAAATATTTAATGTAGTAATATGAACCATTTTTCACTGATTTCGGAAAATGAACAGAAATTTCTTGATATCAATAGTTTGTCCTAACTTGCATAAAATATTCGATTCCTCCACAGCTTTAAAAGGTTTGTCGCGCAAAACTCATTATCAGAGTATTGGGTAACTATTAATTTTTTTAGTATTTCAGACCGTAGTAAGCTTCTCTCTCTGGCGACCAACCACACATTAGACAATTATATTTCTTGAAAGAGATTGAGACGGCAGATACATGGTTAGATTGAGATGTGGATGGATAGGTAGATGGCGGGATTGATGGATAGATAACAGGATGGATAGATGGGTGGGTAAAGGATGAGGAGCTAGAGCTGGGACCATCTCCCTCTCTGCTGGAGGGAGGTGGGTCCAGCTGTCACATACACGTGACGATATTTAACTGACAAATTTATTGTTAAAGCTGATAATATCTCGAATTATTGTATTATTTAATTATACTCAATATTTCGTGTTTGAAGCCTTGATTATTTTAAAAATATATTTTCTCATTAAAATGTTGATAATTTTGAATGACAACACTTTAAGTACTCCACAAATTAGTATATTATTCAATCAATACAAAAATATTAATAATTATTATTCTTTTATTATTCATTTCCCTTCAACCTTAACACTGGTCAGCAAAATATATTTTATTCAGCTTTCACGAATACTTCGCTGTGGGCAGGAAATATATATCAAGAGGTCTAATTGTCTTATTATTTATATTCATTATTTATATTAGGATTTATGTCTCTCAGGATTGGTACTGAAACCGGTTTGAATATTCAGGATTTTTCCCCTCACAGAATACGATATTCCAATCATGATTATTTTTTTAGTTTCCATTACTGCTGCTGCAGTAGTAGTAGTAGTAGTAGGCATCCACCAGTCTCAGGAGATTATGGAGTTGCGCTCTGGTTGTGGGTCTGTTGTGGCCTCTACAGGGCGCAAAGCCAGGGTAGGTTGATACGGGGGAGAAGCTGTCACCCATGCAGCAGGTCCCCCCCCCCTCTCCACGGCGCCAAAAGTTCTGCTGGGTACATAAACGTTAACAGTGTATAGAGGGCTCGAACCTGGGTCATTCTCGCTTGTTATGCAAGCGGCAAAAGACCTTGCCCATTACACCACACGGTTGTTATTCATTATGGAATTAGAATCAATAAATCCCAATGTTGGGAAGGCATTGTTGACGCTTTCTGGCGTCAACAACGCTGCAAAGTCAACCAATAGTACCAAGTTGACGAACATTGCTCACTGGACCTTCCCTTTACACCAACGCAACATTTTTGAACATCTTATACTTAAACACTTTATTATATTATTTATTATACACTTTTATTTGTTTTATTAATTTGTTTAATTATTATTAATTTGTTTATTATACACTTAAAATACAAAACTTTATTGGACGCAATTTTAGTACGAGGCTGGTGACATAAATGTTTAGATTTAAAAAAGATGTTGTAAATGTATGTATAATGACAGACAATGAGTCACAATAACGAGGCTGAAGATATGATGACCAAACTACACATTAGAAGATGGAGTAAACGACGACGTTTCGGTCCGTCCACGACCATTATCAAGTCGTGTGCTTGATAATGGTCCACGACGGACCGAAACGTTGTCGTTTCAACAACTTTCAGATGTTTGGTTTGGTCATCATATAGCTAATGACTTCCAATATTACTCGAACAAAATAGAATCTCCGTTTCAACATATTTTTGTATTCAAAATATGCAGTTGTAATTTGCAGACTTGAAAGAAAATTCTAGTGAGTAATGTACATTAAAATATATAAAGAATTATTATGAATTAACATTTATTGTTCATTACTTGACTTTAATATTAAGAGAGATGCCACGACTAAGCATGTCATCGATGACTGCGAATACCAGCCACAAATTTATACAATTACCATGAGAATTAAGATTTTTTTTTCAATATTTTTGTATTGTATGTACTCAATAATATTACCTCATTTCTCTCAAGCCATCCTCTCTTCCCTTTTAGTCGCAGGTCATCCTTAACCCTATCACAAGTCTGGAGGAGTTTACTGTTCCCAACACCCCCCCCCCCCTCGCCGGGTCGCAGTGTGAAGGAAACTTGGCGCTGACTAAGATGTCCTTCAGTGATCTGCCTTTGATCCACGATAATCACAGATATCCATGATCAAAGGTATCTTTGATCCATCAGAGGGATTTGAGGGAAGATTTGCCACGCTGGCAAATCCCGTAGGTGGTCTTCAGCCGTCCCATAAGGTGAGGCGTTCTTGGTGAAAAGCTTCAGCTATACATGGAAAAAAAAAACAGGAGAGGAAGAGTTATCTTCTAATTCTTGTTTAGTGCCCCGTGTCCCGTTTAAGAGGACTTATCTGGATTTTTATGGGGGACTATCATAGTTTACAATGGATGGAGGATCTCCTCTTTGTATCCCCTCGGTTCCTGAAATTAGTCCATAGGTCTTCCTGGTGTTGTCGTTACTGCTGATGAGCGGCTTCGTACATGTACCCATGGAGTAGGGCAGCGATTACTTGCGCGATACCTTGAGGTTACCTTGAGGTGCTTCCGGGGATTAGCGTCCCCGCGGCCCGGTCGTCGACCAGGCCTCCTGGTTGCCGGACTGATCAACCAGGCTGTTGGACGCGGCTGCTCGCAGCCTGACGTATGAGTCACAGCCTGGTTGATCAGGTATCCTTTGGAGGTGCTTATCCAGTTCTCTCTTGAACACTGTGAGGGGTCTGCCAGTTATGCCCCTTATGTGTAGTGGAAGCGTGTTGAACAGTCTCGGACCTCTGATGTTGATAGAGTTCTCTCTCAGAGTACCAGTTGCGCCTCTGTTTTTCAACGGGGGTATTCTGCACATCCTGCCATGTCTTCTGCTCTCATGTGATGTTATTTCTGTGTGCAGGTTTGGGACCAGCCCCTCTAATATTTTCCACGTGTAAATTATTATGTACCTCTCCCGCCTGCGCTCCAGGGAGTACAGTTTTAGGCTCTTTAGTCGGTCCCAATAGTTTAGAGCGATAGAGGAGGACTGATGAGAAATGAAGATATGCGGGTAGATTTGTTGGCTTGTAGTAGATATTGGTCGGTAGGCTTCTCCTCGGTGGTTCTTGGATGTTAACTCTGGACCCCAGGTGTAAGGGGTGTGGTACCCCTGGACCCCAGGTGTAGGGGTGTGGTACCCCTGGACCCCAGGTGTAGGGGTGTGGTACCCCTGGACCCCAGGTGTAGGGGTGTGGTACCCCTGGACCCCAGGTGTAGGGGGTGTGTACCCCTGGACCCCCCCTGGACCCCAGGTGTAGGGGTGTGGTACCCCTGGACCCCAGGTGTAGGGGTGTGGTACCCCTGGACCCCAGGTGTAGGGGTGTGGTACCCCTGGACCCCAGGTGTAGGGGGTGTGGTACCCCTGGACCCCAGGTGTAGGGGGTGTGGTACCCCTGGACCCCAGGTGTAGGGGTGTGGTACCCCTGGACCCCAGGTGTAGGGGTGTGGTACCCCTGGACCCCAGGTGTAGGGGTGTGGTACCCCTGGACCCCAGGTGTAGGGGTGTGGTACCCCTGGACCTGGACCCCAGGTGTAGGGGTGTGGTACCCCTGGACCCCAGGTGTAGGGGTGTGGTACCCCTGGACCCCAGGTGTAGGGGTGTGGTACCCCCCCAGGTGGACCCCAGGTGTAGGGGTGTGGTACCCCTGGACCCCAGGTGTATGGGTGTGGTGCCCCTGGACCCCAGGTGTAGGGGGGTGGTACCCCTGGACCCCAGGTGTATGGGTGTGGTGCCCCTGGACCCCAGGTGTATGGGTGTGGTACCCCTGGACCCCAGGTGTATGGGTGTGGTACCCCTGGACCCCAGGTGTATGGGTGTGGTACCCCTGGACCCCAGGTGTATGGGTGTACCCCTGGGTACCCCTGGACCCCAGGTGTATGGGTGTGGTACCCCTGGACCCCAGGTGTATGAGTGTGGTACCCCAGGTGTATGGGTATACGAGCGGACAGCACACTGGACTTGTGATCCTGTGGTCCCGGGTTCGATCCCGGGCGCCGGCGAGAAACAATGGGCACAGTTTCTTTCACCCTATGCCCCATGTTATCTAGCAGTAAAATAGGTACCTGGGTGTTAGTCAGCTGTCATGGGGTGCTTCCTGGGGGTGGAGGCCTGGTCGAGGACCGGGCCGCGGGGACACTAAAGCCCTGAAATCATCTCAAGATAACACCAGGGCTACTCATCAACGATAATTAGAATAAAGGTTAATAATACACACAAGTCAGACCGGTTCGAGAATAGATACTACTCTGGAGACTCTCGAAGGGAATTATGTCTCCGTGACCTGAGTGTCTTAATGGGATGTGTGGAATATGTGTCTTTCTACAAACATCCTTTGTTATAATAACTCTTATCTGGGTTAAACTGACTTAATAACTTTCCCGCCACAGGCACTACACACTGTATTAAACTGTCATATGAAATGTGACATGAACTGTTTCACGGTAAGTGAACACGTGTAATTCATAGTGAATGAATTATGAGTTCACTTATTGTGAAACAGTTCGTCTTATTATATATAATCTTATATAATCTTTTATAATCATATTATATTCATTTTAACATTATATAATATATGCATTTTATATATTAATTTATATATTAAATTATATATTGATCAGATTATATAATCATATTTTATATAATAAACATATTTTATATAACCCTACCATTATGAATACCGGTTAAAAAGTATTAACTAAATCATTTAATTATATATATTGAAAATTACCAACTTGAATAAATCATAATATTCAGGAAAAGTTGGAATGAAAAATATTATATGAAAAATATTGATTTAAAAATTATATGAAAAGTACATAAAACAGAGAATAATAGTTGTCATGGTTGTGAGAGGTTGTGGTGGTGGTGGTGGGTGCTCTCATGGTTGTGAGAGGTGGTGGTGGTCGCTGTACCATGTACTATGCTACAACATGTAACTATGTACTATGCCAAAGTGGCCAAAACCCGTACGACTCTCTTTCACAGATTATATGAATTAAATTCATGAGTGCCTCATCTCGCTATATATTTCGAGGTGGAGGTAAAGAGTGGATCACTAACGACAGAGAATGTAGTAGCGAAGTCGTAAGCTGATATTAAAGCGTTGAGAAGATTAACCACCTGAGTGGCATTAACGAGGTAGTCGGGGCTCGGGGCTCTTACGAGAGCTGGGGGTTAAGCT